>CM076584.1:216011991-216131683 GCA_034641835.2 Pinus albicaulis | reverse complement strand
GGATGTTTCTCTGAATCTTTGATACCCAACTTTGTGCGCAGGGTATGGAACAGATTCGTCAGCTCATGCACATCTTGATCCCTTTGTTGTCGCAGCGTGGTCCATTGTATGTACTTGTCCTCATAGCTCCCCACGGGATAGTACTGTTCCTTGACGGCGTCTCGGAAAGAATACCAAGTTGGTACGGCCGAGAACAGAGAGGGTTCTGTCTGGTCCTTGTTCTCACAGTAGGTTTCCCACCATTCCTTAACATGGGGGGTAGCTTTGAGGAGTGCAAAAATAATCTTCTCCCGGTCTGAAAAGTCATGAACAGAGAAATATCCTTCTAATAGATTCAACCATCTATCTACGACATCTGCATCTATTTGAACCTCAAATATGGGAATGTCAAAATTTACTTGTACCTTAAAGGGAGTCGCAACTCCAGAGTGGCTACTGGATGCAGATGCGCCGCCGGTGGGCAGCCGTTGAAGGATCTGAGCAAAGCTATCCATCATCGCGTTCCTTTGTTTTTCGAGGGCCTCCTCGAGCAATATTTTGATAGGATCTCCTGCTTCCTCATCTTTCTTTTCGTCCCCCATGGGCGTCCGTCGAGGTTTGCGAGGCTGATCTTGCAAAGGTTCCACCAGATCAAGCCCTAGCTCCTTATACCCCGACCTCGTTGGGGACATGCAAAGAAGGATCGAGAAAAAGCAGACCGCTATGATACCACTGATCCGGATTTATGCAGGAACGCAACAGAATAAACATATAACCGTAAATACAGAGATGCAGCGGAAATAACACTTCATTTCATTAATATCAAAGAACTGAAATTTGCTTACAGACAAAATGGAAATAAAACTAGCTAGGGCGCTGGTAGCTATCTCTGAGAAGAGATGTGGCGGCTACAGGCCTCTGAACTGAGTTACAATGAGGCTCGAGGGCCTATTTATCATTTAGAAACAATGTGAAATCCTAAACAGCCAAAACCCTAACCCTAGGAGATGAAGCGCCAAAACTATGGGCCCCGTTTGGGTAAATTGGCGTTTCAACTTCCTAGGGGCGTAACTTTGGCATACGATCTCCGTTTGACGTGTACCATACCTCGTTAGAAAGATCTATCCGAGGACTACAAATTTGGAATGTCGTTTAGGGCCTCAAAACGGCTCCGGAAGTTTAGGACCCGAAAAACTACTAAAAATAGTAAACTGTGCCGAAACTGAAAAACTGAAATAGACAATGGTGGAGCCCCAAGTGGAATAGGCGGGTGACCATCAATATCCACCTGGATCACACCATGCGACCGGTTCATCACAACCCGCCAGAGTTTTCGTTGGAGGTTACCGTCGCATTAAACTTCTCTGTGCGGATAAACATGTGCCCACATTTAATGAAACCGCCGGAGTATCGGAACCTGGAATGGAAACATTCCATCCCTTTGAAACCGTCACATGTAATGTCAATCCCCACCATGTGAACAATGTTGAAATTAACGGTTTGCTGTTATAGCTCAGGCGGAGGCTTAAGGTTCTAGCACAAGGGCGTATGGAGGGGGGGCTGGCCTCCCCAACCCCCGAATTTAAAACGTTTAAACAATATAATGAAACGGGAGATATAAGGGTTAAGAGTCAAGCAGTAGGCAAGGTGGTTAAGATGTGTGCGCCTGGACTTGGAGGTCGTGTGGTCGATCCCCATGGACTTCACAAAATTTTGATATACCATCTTGAGAACACGTGGTGGCATGCGGGCTTGCCATGTGTCCCTCATCCAACGGCTTAAAAATAAAACGTGCAAACCAAATCTAGCCCCAAAATCACCTCTGTACCACAAACGATCAACAACCCACAACGTGCCACATGGCACCACCATATTGGCTCAGACGAAAAATGGAATATTCCTAGAATATTTCACTGACTGTACCTGCAAGTTGATTGGGCATCCAGTCACCAAATTTTTGTTGTTTGGGAAAACGAACAGAACGCGATATCTTCCTCATATGAGATTGGTTTTTCGAACCATTCACGGTGCCGAAATTGCAACGATGAGACCTTTCTGGTCGCTCAGGTTCGGGCTTGTTTCGAGCATTTTAATTTTTGAGCATATGACTTGATCTCCTGATCACTCTAGTCACCTCTAGGAAATCTCTTCTATTGTTTGGAAACTCAAGAGTGGCTCTAGTCTCTCCTATGAAATCTCTGCTTGGTAAATTTGTTGTCTAGCTCTTTGGAGTTGTCCTCTGAGTTGTATTGATCCGACTGGTGGAAGCAACAATGTGAAAACTGATCCATTTTGTCTTCAAAATTTTCTCTTCCCAATATGACAACAAAATAAACCATCAATTTCCTCAATACTCAAATAATAAAGTAAGCAATTATATAACTTCTATAGTCATTTAGCTACTTTACCTAAGTAATTTTACATTAGTAATAAAATTCTCTAAATTTTTTTCCAAAATAATATTTATTTAATATTTATTCTTTAATAATTTTTTTATTTTTATTTATTTTATTATTATTATTATTATTATTATTTTTATATTTAATTTTTCAAAATGAACTTCTCACCCCTTATGTTCCTTAGTGTATTTCTGAACTTTTAGAGAATGGCTAGTTTTTAGATTCTCCGGCAGCACGTGGGACCGCCTCCTTGACCCCTCTGCCGGCCTCCGTCTCCGTTTTGCATCCCGTTTTCGTCTTCGTTACTGTGTAGCTCCATTCTCGTCTCTTCGTTTGATCAATGACACACCACCACCCTCCACATACTTCAACTACACTGATAATTATCTCTATCTCTATACTTTTGTGATAATTATCTTTAGGTTATCAACCCTGGCTTCAAACTTCACGGACATGAAACGGGATGCAAAACAGCGACGGAGGGGCCAAGGCGGCGGTTCCACATGCTGCCGGAGAATTACAAAATCTGGTAGCCGGGAAAGTCAAAACGTAGCAGCACGGGTAGAGCTTTCCATTTCAAATAGTGTAGTTATTTTAGGGGTTTTAGGGTTTCCATGTTACATACGAGCGCCTCTCTGAAACGCGGATTGTTCAAGTTTTTCCCGTTTCGAGAACAGAAACTTATCTATGATCTACGAGACACAGATACTTATCTACACAAATACTGCTGTCTTTGCTACCGATTATTGAAAGGATATATTTGCTACTGAAAGGCTGGATTTATTTTTTCTATTTGAGTCTCCGTCGGTTGGGTATATGCTTTTTGATTGATCGATTTCAACTGGCTGCAGAAGCAGCTTGCCAGCAACATAGGAGAGGGAACAAAGTTTATTCATTCACGTTGCTTGCTCTTGTACCCTCTTCTACTTCGGCTTCTCGCCCAATGAAACTCCTCCCAGCCCATTTTCATCTTCTGAAACTCGAAGCCTGCCGCGATGTGCAACTTCTTCAATATCTCATTTGAATCCATTTTTACTTGATCTAACAAGTATTTGGGATACCTTATCCCTATATACTTAAGACTATTCAACTCCAAGGCTTCATAAACCCTAGCTTCCCAAACCCTCAGCCAGTCGCAAGGGCTTCAGCAATGGTGCAGTACAATTTCAAGAAGATTACGGTGGTGCCGACGGCGAAGGACTTTGTGGACATAATCCTCTCGAGGACGCAGCGTCAGACTCCCACTGTCGTTCACAAGGGCTATGCCATCACCCGCCTCCGCCAGTTCTACATGCGGAAGGTAAAGTTCACTCAACAAAACTTCCACGATAAGTTATCCACCATCATCGATGACTTCCCCCGCCTCGATGACATCCATCCTTTCTATGGAGATTTATTGAATGTTTTGTATGACAAAGACCACTACAAACTGGCCCTCGGTCAGATCAACACGGCCCGTAATCTCATCGCAAAAGTTGGTAAAGATTATATCCGTCTGATCAAGTATGGGGACTCACTTTACCGCTGCAAAACCCTAAAGGTTGCTGCGCTGGGAAGAATGTGTACCATCATGAAGAGGATTGGGCCTAGTCTGGCCTATCTAGAGCAGGTTAGGCAGCACATGGCTAGATTGCCTTCTATTGACCCCAACACCAGGACCATACTTATCTGTGGGTACCCAAATGTGGGTAAGAGTTCTTTCATAAATAAGATTACTCGGGCAGATGTAGATGTTCAGCCTTATGCATTTACAACTAAGTCTCTGTTTGTTGGGCACACTGATTACAAGTATTTGAGGTATCAGGTCATTGATACTCCTGGTATTTTGGATCATCCATTGGAAGACAGGAATACTATAGAGATGCTGAGTATTACAGCTCTTGCCCATTTGAAAGCAGCTGTTCTGTTTTTCTTGGATGTTTCGATGTCTTGCGGCTACACCATCGCACAACAAGCTGCATTGTTTCATAGCATAAAACCTCTGTTTGCGAATAAGCCTCTTATCGTTGTGTGCAACAAGATTGATTTGCAGCCCTTGGAGGGTCTTCCTGAGGACGATGCAAATTTGATAGCGGAGATGAAGGCGGAGGCTGCAAAAACTATGGTCGGGCAGTATGGCAAGCCAGGGGAGGATGATGGTGTGCTTCTCTCTATGAGTGCACTCAAAGAAGAAGGGGTCAATGCAGTGAAGAATGTGGCGTGTGAGAGGCTGTTGGAGCAGAGAGTGGAAGTGAAGATGAAGTCTAAGAAAATAAATGATTGTCTGAATAGGATTCATGTTGCAATGCCCAAGGCGCGGGATGGGAAGGAGAGGCTTCCTTGCATTCCTCAAGCTGTTTTGGATGCAAAGGCCCAGGCTGCTGCTGCAAAGGAATCAAGGAAGCTGGAGAAGGATTTGGAGGACGAGAATGGTGGAGCTGGAGTTTACTCTGCAAGCTTGAAGAAACGGTATCTTCTGGCCGATGAATCATGGAAGGAAGATGTTATTCCCGAGATCTTAGATGGGCATAATGTTGCCGATTTTATAGATTCGGATATTATGCAGAGGCTTGAGGAGTTGGAGAGGGAAGAAGGGCTCAGGATGGCGGCTGACGGTGACGATGATGATGAGATGGATGAGGCAGGTTTGACTCCTGAGGAAAAGGAAGCTTTGGCTGCAATTAGGAAGAAGAAAAGGATGCTTGTTGAGGAACACAGGATAAAGAAGAGCACCGCAGACAGCAGGCCTGTTGTGCCGAGGAAGTTTGACAAAGACAGACAATTTACCAGAGACAGGATGGGCAGACATCTTTCTAACATGGGGTTGGATCCTTCGGCAGCAATAGAGAGAGCTCGGAGCAGATCTGTGTCTCGACGAGGTCGTAAGCGAGAAAGGTCAAGTGGCGTTGAAGAGAATGCTGATGCTATGGATATAGATCAACCAAACAAGAAGCCTCGCATGCTATCACGCTCCAGATCCAGATCAAGGCCTCCTGGTGAAGTTATCCCAGGCGAGGGTTTCAAGGATTCATCTCAGAAATTAAAGGCAGTTAAACTTGGCAAGAAGGCAGCAAAGAAACGAAACAAGGATGCCCGCAAGGGAGAGGGTGATAGGGTCATACTCAACATGAAACCAAAGCATTTGTTTTCTGGAAAGCGGTCTATAGGTAAAACTGATAGACGTTAAAGGTTCAAGTTTTTGTTTGTTTGCATATTTCAAGAGAGTTGGGAGTGACTATGTTGGAGGACAATGTGAACTAGTTTTCATGGTCCATGACCAGTTGACATTGGCCCAGGTTGAGATAGGCTCCATAGAGGTAAATGTTTTAAAAATTGCAATTTTTGACCAATACTTCGAGATTTTGTTTGGCATTTGAAAATTCAGTAAATAGAGTAAATTTAAAAAAAAAATCAAATTACTTGAATGTTTTCTTCAAGATATATCGTGGCACAGAGTTACAGGAAATTATTTATTGTATATGCAATGTCAAAAGTGTGCCTGGTCAACTAATTATAATAATTTATGTATTTCATGCTGCTTTCCTATATTTCATTTTCTATTAAACATGCCAACAATGTTTGTTCTAATATTTGAAGCATCTCACCTAGTTCTTTGCCCCTTTTAGGTTTCTTGAACTTCTTCAACGTGGTTTATTTGTTCAATTCATGTGACGGAAATGTAAAAGAAAACCTTTTTATACTGTTTTAAAGTGTAATGTGACCTATCTTCTCTACAGCAATGTGGAGGAAATGTGCTATTAGATTAAGCATTTCTTCCAAGTCTAGAACCCAAACATGGACTGAACCTCTACATCAAATTTTCCCACAAGTGTTCACAGAAGCACATATGTTACTGTACCCACCGTGCTATCTAGCACTGTGGGAGCCTAATGATAGTTCCATTCAGTACTATTAGTTATATCAAACTTATGTAGGGAAATTTCCAAGAAGATAGCTATCATTTCTGTTTTTAAAATCGTATATGCAAACATACAATTTTACAATTACTTTGTTAATTTAGCTAACATGTTCCTTGCTTAAGATAGTTACTTCATAAACCCATAATTAATTCCATTAGACCATAGGCAAACATATTAATCATCACATAGCAGTAACTACTGAAAGAACATTGAATGAACAAGCAGAAGACAAGCCAAGACAAGGGTACACAAAGATATGGCACAAGCCAGGGAAAAACCCCAAGGAGGGGAAAACCCTTCAACAATTCATCTTATTATCCAACATCGAGTGTTCAGCAGAGAGAGTACATTGATGGGAACAGAATAACTTGCCAATAATAACACTGTACCCAAACTGAGTCAATCTTCTGGTTAGGGCGCCTGAACATAACTGATGGATCTGACTTGGGGCAAATCTTTCAACAGCATCCCTCATCGACTTTCCTGCGCTAGCTCTATTAGCTGATCTATGGCCTTATAGGATGGACTGCGGCATGCAGCATTAGCCCACTAGTAGCCTTACTCAATGCGGCCAACTGTGTATAGCAGATCTCCTTCAAGATAGCCGAATACCTTTCAATAAGCTCCAGCTGTCTAGGACAGCAGCTGGGCACCAGAATAAAGGTCTTTAGGCCTGCGGATTTGGCTGTAGGGGGGACTCCTCACTGCGGTCTTCTAGCTGCAAGATAAACCCACCATAAACAAGATCTAACCACAGTGCAGATCTGATTATGAACTCGGACCAGAACTCAGGCTACACTTCTACCCACGCTGCCACAGAGGAACCCAGACTATGCTTCCACCCACGCTGCCTCAGAAGAATCCAAACCATGGTGCACCCAATTCACTGTCCAAAGCGCAGAGACATCCTTTATGATCGATGTGTCAAAATGATGTGAGTGTTTCCTTGTATACACTTTAGACATGGAATTTTGGAGGGAAAATTAAAATTAAAATTTCAATTTTTCCTGCCTAAATCAAATCATTTGAATGAATAAATATTTTCTCTTATCAAATTGGACACTTTATATCTATTTTGGTCCTCTGGAAATATTTTCTCTTATCCAAATTGGACACACTTTATATCTATTTTGGTCCTCTGGAAATATTTTCTCTTATCCAAATTGGACACACTTTATATCTATTTTGGTCCTCTGGAAAACAGGAATATAATGGATTTATTATCTCCATCCACTGAGGAGACCAAAGTGGAATTTGGCCCTAGTTGCCAAATTTAACATACTTGAAAAGGAAATCATATAATTTCCATCTTCTGAACTGATAACGCTTATATCAGTAATTGACAGGTTCTACTTCTATAACATTGTTGTTTAGTGAAATCCTTATGCACAGCCCCAAATACAACTGCATGCGAAAATATATGCATAGTTATTTTCCTTGGAGACTACAATAATTGTATGCCATTTATTATAAGTAAAAACCAATGAAAACCTTCAATGTTCACATTTGGCTATTTGCACACCAGTTTTTGACTATGAAAGTAAATTTCATCCGGAGCATATTAACTTGCCTTAATTAAAATATAAAAACCATGAATTGAAATTATGGATGCCTCATCTTGAGGGTGCTCATGCTTTTGGTCTTTGTATGGCATTTATTATAAGTAAAAAGCAATGAAAACCTTCAGTGTTCACATTTGGCTATTTGCATACCAGTTTTTGACTATGAAAGTAAATTTCAACCGGAGCATATTAACTTGCCTTAATTAAAATATAAAAACCATGAATTGAAATTATGGATGCCTCATCTCGAGGGTGCTCATGCTTTTGGTCTTTGTATGGCATTTATTATAAGTAAAAACCAATGAAAACCTCAAATGTTCACATTTGGCTATTTGCATACCAGTTTTTGACTATGAAAGTAAATTTCATCCGGAGCATATTAACTTGCCTTAATTAAAATATAAAAACCATGAATTGAAATTATGGATGCCACATCTCGAGGGTGCTCATGCTTTTGGTCTTTGTTCCTCGACCTCCTTGCAGAGTCTACAATTCATTGAAGCCATTGCGAAAATACATTTTCATTATGAAATTAAAATCCAGGCACCAATTGGATCAATCAAAACTCTCAAGAGCTTCTAAGAGTTTGACCCAAGTAGAGTCCATAGAGTGATAATCGATACAATTTTCTAATATGGGTTTCTCGAAACTGTCGAAAGTAATGTATCCCAACATAAATTGTAACTTAAAATCTATTTCAAGCCTTACCCTACGAACATGCAACTGTAACTGCTTTAGTAGATATTCAGGACAGAATTATTTTTCTCAAAAAGCAAAAATTTCATTAAGGATGCCATTCCTGCAGATTACTGTTTGCAGCATGGGAAGCATTCTCTTGTGTAGTGCTTGATTGGTTGAGGATGAGAGTACCCAAAACAATTAGTAAGGTGCCTACAAACCATTGTGGAGACTTCAGAATTAACTGGGGCGAGAATCAATTTTCGTATTTTATTTGCTTATGGTTGTAGGTTGTAATGTTGCATTAAACCTGCTTAATAAGATCTGCTATAGAAGAATCCTAAGATATCAATGTATTTTAAAATTTATTTCCAGCAATAAAAGATTTAGTTATGAGCTTGAAAGCAAAAATTAAACACTCCATCAACATTATTAAATGCAGACTTCTACTTCTATTTTACATTATAAGATAAAGCCGTAGTTTAAAAAACCTACAGAATAACCCAAAAATTCTGGTAAGTTATGAAAATTTCTGGCAAAGATTTTTGAAAATATGAGTTATAGTCGTTAAACTTAAGTATTTTGGATGCCCTAAGGGTTTTTGATGGTGCTGAATCCATTTCTATCATAAAAAATGCAATCCAAACACTCCAACTACCTCATTTTTTGAATTTGTTTTTACCGAATTCTGGCAAAAAACTGCTGTCTAGTTGCATCGGTAGACAACTCCTAAGATAAACTCATTTTAAAATCTGAAATATTGAGGCTAAAAGCTTAAACCATTCTCCTGTCGATGGGGGGGTTCTATGGCTTCAGTGGGCACATCTTACACTTGGTCATATCAACTTGTAGAATGCTCTGGAGTAGGACCATGAATACGCTTAGGCTAAATTCTCTTTTTTATTTTCAGAAGTGGGTCATTTCCTGAATGTCGATGGATTTAAGGTTGGCTAGGTAGTGATTGTTTCCTTTTCATTTATATACTAAATTAAAATACCGAGCACTTACCTAATGGGAACAAGTAGAAAAATCTGTAGCTACCTGTAGAATGCTCAGAACGTGCGAGCATTTAACATTCATCTGCTCAATTTGTTGAGAACTTTGCCCTTAAATGGGTGCTGATCCTTCATATTTTTAATGTTCCAAATGCTCTTCAAGATTGAAGATTTCTATCTTACAAATGTATAACTGTGATGGTATTTCTTTTGAATCGGTTGTATACAACTTTCTGTTTTTACGGGAAGGATTTTAGGATCATTGATTATGCATTTTATCCCCTTTTTGAAGCACTTTTTTTGCTTCTAGATTGTAAAACTATCATACTAGTTTTGCGTCTCAAAGTGTGATGATGATCAACCAAATTGTGATGTTGGCATGAACAACAGAAACACTTATATAACTGTTTTAGCTGTTATGCTATATTAGAGGAATTTTATACATCATTCAATTAAGTGATTGCAAGGGATTTTTATTCCAATAAATTAGTCTGTGATTTAGTGGTAGATCGATGGGATATATTGCTTGGTTTCAATCATCAACTCTTTTAGCTGTTATACTACATTAGAGGAATTTTATACATTTTTCTATCAGATGATTGCTGTGGATTTTTATTCCAATAAATTATTGTCTGTGATTTATTGGTAGATTGATGGTATATATAGCTTGGTTTCAATATTCTGAATTACAAGGAATGGTACAAAAAGGGTTACTCATAGTGAAATTGTGTCTCTAAATAGACAAGTATTATAAAATATTGTCCATGTACTGTTCGTCATGTTTACTAATTTGTGGAGGGATCTGTGGCCATTTTTTAGTTTTAGGCTTTTTATTATTTTGACCCCAAACGTATTGAGATAGGAGAGAGATTGCATAATTTCCAATTGAAAATTGTATCCGTTCTAAATATTCATTGCTAAAATACCTCTCCAAAAATAACAGCGTGTTAGCTCGGGCAAGAGTACAAATTATGGAAGCATATTGAATGGTGGACATTGATTTGATTTGTTATATAGCTGTCAATAGTTTCACTCTTCTCTTCTAAAACACCCAATTCACCCATCAATACCCATCAATATATTGATGATACGTTGGACTGGAATGTTACAAATGGATTACCGTGGCCCTTCTAAAACACTTGATATCCGGTTTCCTAACACAATATGAAGTTGATGAAAAAGTTTGGACCTCAAAATAAGCCCTGTCAATATACATTAGAAAGGGACTTGTAATTTTGACGCCTTCCACTGTGCTTGAGAGCTACTGATTAGCAGAAGACCAGAGTATGGCACCTTTATTTTACTCTGTTCAAGACAAACAGAATATTCTTCTTGCAATTACAGGATACAGAGCTATCAAATAATCAGTTGCAATTCAATAATTGTTCAAAATCAATGATTGGATATAGAGCTGTTAAATCTCACAAATGTGATTAGTTTTGAAGGGCCTGTGGACTGGGTTCAAAACTTCACATTAGTTGAGAGGAGATGCCTAAATTCCAGTGATGTTAAGGGTTGGTGTGGTCTATGATGGATATGATTTCCTTATGATTTTGATGGTTTGGATGTCCTGAGTCCTAGTTTCTTAAACCATATCTTAATCTTGCAAGTCATGCACATGCTAGAAAACCAACAAAAATTACTAGATAAAAAGCTTATAAACTTTGCGATTGCTAAACTAACAATGATATATTTTCTTCTTTCATAATGTAATATATATATTTTGGGTGTTATGGTTTATTATTTTCATAAACCAGAATTTTAGGCATTTGTGCAATCTAGATTACCATAAATATTATGCAAAATTTACTACGTTAGCATCTAAAATGTTTGATGGAAGTGGGGTATGACTAAAATTTGATGGAAATTTTGTATTACTTGCACTTTGACTTAAAAATTTCACTATTAGACTTTGGTGATTTAATACGAATGTAATCAGAAGCAGAGTGGTTGTCGGATTGATCAATGTCAAAATCAGGAATTCGATCAGAATCGGGAAATAATTGGACCAATAAGTCAATCAACCAAAAAATACATAAAATAATTAAATATAAAAGAAAACCATGTATATTCATGTGCATCCATATGAGTCCAAATAGGTAAAAGTTTTTATTTATATAGTCGGTATCAATGTATATAACCAAACTAGCACTTGTGCAATACTTTTTCGAACTAAAATACCAATGTTATAAAAACAAGACGGGACTAGATTGAATTGGTCTGTTGGGTCAATTTTGGGCAAAAATGGTTTAGACCATTTAATTTGGCAAGGGGATTTTTCCCTTAGGTTTAGTTAACTAGGGGTTTTCAGATAAAACAAAAAAAGATTATGTAACAACAATGCACATTCATACAACACTGGGCACAAATATAAAGATTTCCACAACAATATGATTCTTCAACCAGAGCACAATATGTTAGGGTTGATTGTGTAGAAAAACCACGAAATTTTGATATGCTAATGTGAGCAATCTGAAATATAATATCTTCTCAAATAAACACACAATCTCTACTAGATGCAGTGGAATAGGAACAAAAATAAAGGCAAAATTACATAATTCAACAATACAAATTGTCTAGGGAACACAACTGAGAAAACCCTTTGCTTGTTATTGATAATTCTATTGAAGAAGGTTGAACAATGAATCTCATACAATACAATAAAGTTTCATTAGAGAACAATAATGTTCTCTATGCTTACACTAAGCTGAAACACCCTTGCTTGCACCTTGATCCTTGCTTGCTAACCCAAGGAACTCGTCCTTCTTCAAGCTCCCACAAGCCTCATCTAGGCTTGTTCTCTCTCTCACGCTTTTAAAACAATTTCAATGTCTAAAATTAGTGAGTTACATATTAGGTAATTCAAACTGGTGGTTCACAAGTTAACAAAGGCTTACTGCTAGTGTTAACTTGTCCTTCCTAAATTTTAGGAGGCTAACTCAAACTCTTTGCCTTGTTCCCAATATAACTCACACTAGAGGACAAATAACTCGACCTTCTATTTTAACACATTGGTTAACTGCGTCATAACTCGTTATGGACTCCTATTTTCGAGCATGCTAAAGAACAAACTTTTTTTGGCTCTTATGATTAAGGCACAAATCAAGGAACCCTTTTCTCGCTAATATTTTCAACACTCTCTCTTAGTGAGGAAGGTGTTCCTGGAAGAATCTCATCCACTTGGTTCTGTGTTCAACTCTACCAAGTTCTCCGCTTTTGCAGTTGCTCCCTCTGAACTAGAAGACTTCCTTGCTTTCTTCTGCGAAACTTGCTTTGAAGTCTTATTCTTTCCCACCATGCTCTGCGAGTCCACCACTTTAGTGATAAATTCCATGTACCTTGTGTATCTAGGTGTCTGCTTCTTGATATTAGGAGACTTAATTCTCTTCTGATCTCCCTTAACCAAATCCTCTGCTCACTTGGCTCGAACTTTTCCTATATTGGAAGTCTCTGATTGAGTAGCTGTCTCCACTCGCCCTGGGTTATGGTCATCATCATCATCCTGCTAGTCAACCCAATTGCCAACTACCTTAGACTGAAATTGAGATACTGGCTAAGGCTCCATCTTGAGAGCTCTATCATGCTCTCTCTTAATCATCACTTCTCTACTCTGAGTACTCCCTCCCTTGCTACTCAAGGTTGCACCTGTCTCTACCTGCAACTTGTAGAGATTCTTCACCCTCGTACCTATCTATTTCTTACATCTAGAAGCTAAGTATTGGAGGTAAGCCTTACCCTTGTTGAAGATGACATCATAACCCTTGTCCTCAAGGGTAGTTACTGAAACAAGATTCTTCCTCAATCCTTGAACATAGAGAACATCTCTGAGATGAAGAGGATTACTTGACTCTCTTTGAAAATTGACAGTGCCACATCCTCTAGTTGCATACATGCCATCATCTCCAAGCTCAGTTTGAAATTGCATGTCCTTCTCCTCCAGGTGGCTGAAACTCTTATTCTCAGTCATGTGGAAGGATGTTCCTGAATCAATATACCATATACTGCTATCTGATGAGTTTGCCATGCAGGAAATCAATGAAAAATCTTTCTCGAACTGAGTAGAAAAGTCATCTACCTCCACTGATGCAACAACATGATCCTTCCCGACCCCCTTCTTCTCACCGGGACACTTAGAAGCATAGTGTCCAAACTCATGGCAATTAGAGCACTTGATCTTACTTAGATCCTTATTCTTTCCCTTCTCATTGGACTCAACCTCTACTTGTCCCTTGTTGCCCTTAGCCTTTCTACTCTTGCCTACGAGGGCACAATTCTCGTCGTCATTTGTCATAACCGATCTCCCTTCTATTGTTCGTCTTCAAATCTCTTCTTGTATGCAGTTAGTCCAAAACCTTTCCCAATTTGGGAAGTTCTCTCTCCCAACATCAACATCTTGGAACCCTTTCCACGTTTTGTGAAATCCTAGTAAGACAAAACTCACAAGATCATGATCAGATACAACCACACCCACCCCACCTAGTTCAACTCGTACTTGAGTGAACCTTGTCAAATATGGGACAATGAGCTCTTCCTTGCTCATTCAAATACTCCTCAACTTCTCCTTAAGAGCAAACTTCCTGGTATCACTGTTACCCTGATACAACTTCAAGATTGTATCGTACATCTCATACACTGTCTTCTTCTCATGGATATGAGGCATTATATGGTCTTTGACCCCTTCTATAATGATTCTCTTTACCTTGATATCATTCTTATTATGCTGGGCCAATTGTTGGGCATCTTGTGGTGGTGGGATAGCCTGCTTCTCGAATTCTCCCACACCATTATCTTCCAACATTATCATAATCCTCCCTTTCCAAGCTATGAAGTTAGATGCTCCTTCTAGACAATGATCTACTCTCAACCCTTGGTAAGCCATCCTGCTTCCCCTGAGAACTCTCTAAAACTTGCCCACTAACAACTTGTAATCCTTCACAAAACACTGTACTTAGGGCTTTGGAGGTTGCCCACACCGCTCCTTTAGTCCCTCAAAGTTTGTAATCTTTTGGGCTTGAATATTTTTTCCACTGCTAGCACTCTTGTTGTCTTGCACAAGATTTGCTCTCTGGCCACAATTAGATACCTACTAACAACCCTCCACTTGTACTTAAGATGCCACCAAAATTGTCCAAATTGGACTTCATCCACTACCAGAACAACATTAACAAAGGGAGACACACATACCTTAGTTCTTGTCCCTTTAACCTTGGCCACTGTGCACTTTTTCTGAGCTTTGACAGACTTGGTTAGGGCACATGTCAACCCTAAGTCATTGCTACTGCCTTCTGTGTTTACCCTCCAAAATAGGCCTAAAATGCTTGCTCTTTTTTCCTATGTATGCGGGCTAGGTTGGACTGTCTCCTAGGCCTCTCAACCTCCTTCAAAACATATATCCTTAGAAAGGCCTGCAACCTAGACTAGGGCTATAACACAACTCAGATATGCTCCAAAGAAGCCCAAATCTCACTTCAAATACTCGACCTCTTGCCTAGGGAACTTGGCCCTCCAAACAATGTAGAAGAGTCACAAAATCTTGCTCCTTTCCACCTTCGCTAGAGTCCTTCAAGTCTACGAACACTTCAGAGATCTTCCTTGATGTGTTTTGCGCTTTGGATGTACTATCTTTATTATGATCCAGACTTTGATACCATGTCGAAAAACCACGAAATTCTGATTCGCTAATGTGAGCAATATGAAATATAACTACTTCTCAAATAAACACAAAATTTCTCTACTAGATGTAGTAGAATAAGAACAAAAATAAAAGCACAATTACACAATTATGTGTTGTTGAATTGTCTAGGGAACCCAAATGGGAAACCCTCTACTTTTTATTGAGAATTCTATTGAAGAAGGTTGAAAAATGAATCTCATACAATACAATAAAGTTTCGTTTAGAGAACAATCACGTTCTCTTTGCTTACACTAAGCTGAAACACCCTTGCTTGCACCTTGATCTCTTCTTTGTAACTAAAGGAACTTGTCCTTCTTCAAGCTCCTACAAGCCTCACCTAGGCTTGTTCTCTTTCTCTCACAAGCTCCACGCACAGACTTGTGCTTCCTATTGCTTGGTCTCACCAACATGTGCTCACCAAAACAATGAATAAACTTGTGCCTTCGCTTCTCCTTTTAAAGCAATTCAAATGGCTAAAATTAGTGAGTTCTATATTAGGTAAGTTGAATTGGTGGTTCACCAGCTAATAAAAGCTCATTGCTAGTGGTAACTCGTCCTTCCTAAATTTTAAGCGGCTAACTCAAATTCTTCGTCCTGTTTCCAATACAACTCACGCTAGAAGACAAATAACTCGACCTTCCATTTTAACACATTGGTTAACTACTTCATAACTTGTCATGAACTTCTATTTTTTTAGGAGCTCGAGCATGCCAAAGAAGAAACTCGTTCTGGCTCTTATGATTAAGTCATAAATCAAGGAACCCTTTTCTCGCTAATAATTGCAACAAATTTCCCAATCAATAGTGAGTGTATCTAGCCAATAATCCACCAGTTTAGTACTATTTTGCAATGCCAACAATTTAACAAACCAATATTCAACTGTAATGCTAATACTATCCAAGTGTTACTATATTAATTAATTCACCATCTACTGTGTTGTCCTGAGCTTAATGCAATAGGAGTTTGAGTTTTCTCCTTGTGAGTAGTTGTAGCCCTTGAGGGTTGATTGTTAGAACGTTGTCCTTAGGGAAGGGGTAATGAATTACAGTAGGGTCCGTTGACTTAACCATTGCCTTTAACCAATCATCTGGGAGGAGAATCCATCTTAGACGAGCCCTTACAGTGCCTCTGTTTAAGTTGCTATGTCTCAAAACATTCATGTCAAACATACACAACAAATATTTGCTACTTAACCGAGTCTCTATGGTTGGACAACATATAGAAAGACTTCGCTATCTAGATAAGGGTTTTGTTGGCCTCTGATTGGATTTGGTGCCACAGATGAAACCTCTTTGTAGCTGAATTTTCCTTCAACAATTCATGCTTCAATTGTATTGTGGGAAATCACAGGAGTATCTCACTGCCCATAAAACTTGTGGCGACCAAATTATCCACAGGGCTATCTCCGTTGCCTTTGAAAGAATCTCATTGACCAAATGGATACCACAACGACTTCACTTTTTTCCCTCATTAGCATGGATTGTTTCTTAACTAGAGTCTCAATTGACCATAAAGGTGGTTATGTTTACCGGATAAGGGCCTCACCACTATTACTATGCTTGTGGGACAATGCTTCATTCAAACCACAGGCAAAATTTAATTATTCCAAACTAAGCCTTGACTAGTCATAAAGGGTTTTTTTCTAGCCAGAACGAGTGCAAGTTTATTCCGAGAGACCATGCTGTTACATAACAGAAAAAAGGGTGACTAGCTAGGGTGTGATCACCTCCACCGAAACTTGTCAAAGAGATGAGGGGTCTTAAAACCCTTATAGCCTCAAGCTAAAAAAAAACATAGATGATTCAATCCAATTCCACGCTGATGAAATGATTCTAACACTCTCTTAGTTATAGATTTCCTTGTGGGGGTTCGTATCTTTAAATTAATGCGAGAGGGGGTTCTTATCTTTAAATTGATGCGAGGGGTTACAAGTGTAGCCCCCCTAATTTGGGCTTTCTGCCCCAGCTTCCCCAACATTGACCCAATGTTGCCCCAAAACATTGGATAATGGTTTTCCCTCCTTTATCAAAAGCTACAACATATGACGTTAGATAGGCTATTTCATCCTCCCTTGGGCAATTAATCCATAGGGGACATTGCAGTCCCTTCTTCTCAACGTTGCTTGTCCCCAAACAATGGAAAACCTGGATGCTGCAAAATTTACCCTTCTATCTCCAATAATGACAATTCCTATTCAATATTTACACCATACTTATTTAGTTCTTGCATCCCAATAACTAACAGGTCGGTGAGGCATGTCTTCATGCAATAGTTGTTGTTTTTACTTCCCAAATCATAGGTGAAAAAGGTACAATTGTGTGATACTGTTGAAGTAAATTTCATTTCAGACGAAGTTTCTTATCTTGGCATAACAACAACCTTCAATAGTTTTAGCAATAAGTTGTAGGAAGTCAATCCTCTTTTTGGTAGTAATAAACTCACAATAATTTCAATCGATTGTCTATGATTTGTTGATGTCCCCACACCATTTGAAGGTGACCCATTTCCATTTTCTAAAGTATTGTCTTCTATGAATGGTTGACCATTTAATAACTTCATCCTTGTGCAAGTGAAGGACCTGTCAACCTGTGAAGGATCAATGACAATACATTTCCTTGCAACTTTGTAGTTACTTGACCATGGTAAGAATGATTTGGTAGCCTGGAAAACAATCATGGCATCTTTTTGACTTTGAGATACGTTGAAAAACATCTCACTTTTATGGACCATATTTCCTTTGTTTCATAACTTTTGTCACCCCAAGATACTTTGTAGCACAGTGGACTGTAGCAACATTGTAGGCATAGAGTTTAATGACAATTTCATAACAAAATTTAGCACATAGCTTAAAGGAATGAGGCCTTTTTGAAAAATCAACATTTTTTGCTACCAAACTCTATAAATAGTGGCTCTTACACAAAACAAAAAACCTATGTAGATTAAGCTTTGCATCTTCCATATTTATAATAATGCTGCTTACCATTTTCGTTGCCGCATATATTTTTCCACGTTCTTTAGGGCACTTCTTACAACCAATATGTCTTGTGCCTCCTCCCTTTATAAGACTGTGAGGACATTCGGGAGAATATGATTTTGCACTCTAATTTTCCTTGTGGTCCTTGTCATTAGTGTTTACCCCACTTTCACGAAAACTCGATTCCATGTTCAATGTTGTGCAACCCCTAGACTAAGGATGAGACTCTAATGTGACTTCCACTAGTTTTTCGTATGTGGTTCTAATGAGTTTTTCCTTGAGTGTAGATACAGGGACAAAATGTTAGAAATGTGTTGTCATTGATGGCAAAGGTGATTAGGATGAAGGCAACAACAAAGGAGAATGCAAGACGAATGAATTACACTCAAAGAATGGTTAAGGCAAAGTTGATGATGATGCAAATACTTTGAATTCATTTCTAGCTCATAAAATCTCTTCAAACACAATTGCGACCTACTCAAACGGATAGACCTCTCAAAGAGCTTTCCAGTGGTACGTGAGAGATTAAAAATGACCTCTTGGGTTGAAAGTTAGAGTTGGTCAAAGTCGAAGACCCCAAAGTCAAAGATTGCAGAACTATTATTAGTTAGAGGATGCATTGGAGAAAGATAAGTTTGGCGCATTGCCAAATGTGGTGGAGCTTTAGTGGAGTGCCCAGGATGATACAACTTGACCCGGGAGGTCAGAACCCCCAAGAAACAATGATGCACGAAATTGAGAATGACCCGAGATAATAAGAGCCGCAAAGCCATACAACAGAGGTTAAAAGGGATTTAACCTGGTGGTTTTATTAAAATTTTAACAAAATATCTTTTTTCCAAACCAGGGCTCGAGACCCCTTTTCTCTCTCCTCACTAGAAGACAAATGGTGCAAGGTGATTGGCTCATGTATGCACATGTGGATGATGACATGAGCATGATGTGGCAATATGGAATGGATGACATATGACAGACATAATCAATGTTTTTGGGTACCCTAGTGGGCCAAATCTGAGTGACATGTGTCACCACTCATATGGTGCCCCATAGCGTCGGTGACGATAATTGGAAGATACTTCCCTGGAAGATTTTGCAAGTGTGCGTGGATGATTAAAGTTAGGGAGTTGGGAGACAGAAGCCGGGGACCTGAAGAAACGAGAAATGTGCGCAAGCGTTGGAGCTGGGGCAGTCATAGAAGGACATGACTAGAAGAAAAATACTTGACGACCCATAAGGAATAACTTGGAAGTAAATCCCAGAAGGATCTCGAAAGGAAAGCTCGAAAGGCACTTACTCGAAAGAAAAATCTCGAAAAGAAAGAAATCTCAGAAGGCTCTACCCTAGAGGAAAAACAACAATGCAAAAAGGTTTAAGCTGGGAAGATGGGCATGAGAGACAAAGTTTACCGACAAATATCGTTGTGACAAATAATGGAAAATCATGCTAGGTCACTACTTTTCATGTAGTTCTTTGTATTGTGAAAGAGGGAATGCAGTGGATGAGTCAACAACTTATGATTTTTAGTAGCATTTTCAGGCTTTGGCATGGATGAGTCGGAAACTTGAATTTAGTGGCTATGCCAAATATAAAAATGAGTGAAAAATCTCTAAAACAAAAGCATGAATGAGTTGGTAGCTCTTATGGCAGATGAATATATTTGAAACCAAATTTGGCCAAAATGCTAATTTTGGAGATACACCAAATTTAGATCTCCAAATTTAGAAGAACCTCAACTAAATTTTGAAAAATCCTAGAATTACAAAAAACTATCAGTGTAACTCAGAAACAATAGAGCAATGTTTGATTGAAGACTTGAAGAACATATTGATATGACTTGACAAGGCAGATTCAAAAGACTCAATTGAACAGGTCAAAGGCAAAAATAAGAGATTCATACAAAGATCAAAGTGCTAGATAACTGAGTTTCAATTCCAAAAATAATAGTGCAAATTTCTTTATAAGCAGAGCCAAATTTTAAAAGAAGAGTTAGAGTAAGTGTGTGTGAAAGACAAGTGAGGAGAACAAAGGTGAGAAATTGTTGTGAGTATGGTGAAATTGCTGAAGGTGTTTGTAATGGTGGTTTTGGAGAATGTTTGAGATACATTTTGATTTATGTTGTAAAAGGGAATGGCTTCATGATTTGAGTATGACAAATTCATGAAAGAGGAATAATTGAGGTCATGCAAGTTGTAGCTTGCAAGTCAGGGGTTGTAGCTCCTTCTAGTAGTTGCTAGTAAATACTTAGGGGTTGTAACTCCTTTTAGTTGTAGATGATAAATCAGGGAGTAGTAACTTTCCTATTAGTTGTAGCGAGAGAAATTTGTAAAAACAACTTGTAGTTGTTATTTCTTGCCATGCTCATATAAATTAATTGTTGGAAAGCTTATTGGTGTCCTAAGTGAAAGAAAGTTTAAAATTCCTACAATAATCAACATTGTCTTAATTTCTAACAATTGATATCAGGGCAACTAGATTACTTCAAATAAGTTTAACAATTGCAAGAAAGATCAAAGCCATGGTAAACCAAGAAGGATGATTCACTGATAGGGCACCTATGTTCTATGGAAAAAACTACATGTTTTGGAAGTGAGGATGAAGGCTTACATTCAATCACTTGGAACCGATGTGTGGGATGTCGTAGAAAAAGAATATCAAAAGCCTCCAAAATGGATTACTAAATATAAGAAGATGTAGTTCACTTGTAATGCTAAAGCCCTGAATGCACTACTTGATGGCCTACCTGAATCAAAACTTGTTAAGGTTATGGACTGCACAACAACAAAATCTATATAGGACAAGATGAGTAGCTGCTATGAAGGTGACAAATAGGTAAAACGAGCTAAAATCCAAGGTTTTAGAATGAATTTTGAGTCTTTAAAGCAGCATGATGATGAAGATATTGCAAAGTATTTATTGAGAGAGATGAGGTTGTGAACACTATACAAGGCCTTGATGAGAAATTAGAAGAACTTGTAGTAGTTCAAAAGGTTTTGAGATCTCTCCTTCAAAGGTTTAATCCCAAGATATCAATCATTGAGGAGATGAAAAATTTGAAGACTCTCACTTTGGACCAATTACTTTGTACACTCACTGCCTATAAGATGAGAATTTCTAATGGCACTGCCTATAGATGAAAATTTCTAATGGAAAACCTATAAGGAGTCAAATTTCAAAGCAGATAAAAAGTCCAAGGAAGGGCATGATGAATTTTGTTGTGAATCATATGAAGAAGAATATAAGTTTGTGAAGAAGCTCAAGAAAGTATAAAGGTAATCTACCTTTTATGTGTTTTAATGGTGACAAAGTTGGTCACTATGCTTCCAAGTGTCCTAAAAAGAAGAAGATGGAATATGATCCAAGAGAAAAGTTTAGGAAAATGCAAAAGGATATGAAGAAGGCGAAAAAAAAATTCTACGCTTAAGATGCCAACACATATGAAAGTGAAGGCAACCAATCCTTTGATGAGGCCACAAAATAATCCATGCTTATGGCTATAGACAATTTGGAAGTTGAGCTATTAATTCTAATGGTGAAGAGGTCGAGGTAGACTTAGAAGGAGAGCTGGTCTGTGCACTTTAAGAGATTGAAAGAATAAGAGAAAAATAAATCTCAGAAGGAGTTGTTGATCAAAGAAAAAACTGAAGTTGCTAAACCACTATTGAAGTTGTTGCAAATCAAAGAAGGTAACAAAATACAAGAAACCTTAAAGCAACAACTGAGTGAAAAGAGTCAAACTTATGAGAGCTTGGAAAGATAAGTTGTTTTGCTGAGAAAAGAGTTGGAAAAGGAAAAAAATCAGTTGAGTTTCAATCAGAAGTTTGGAAAGGGGACATAAAATTCAAACGAGCTTCTAGAAGCACAAAGAGTCTCCACAAATCGATCTGGTTTTGGATTTGAGGATGAATCCAGCTCAAAAATAGAATTAAAGGGAAAGAAATGATCCACACTTATGCAGGAACACAATAAAATATAGAAATACACATAAACATAAAGATGCAGCAAAAACAAGACTTCATTTCATTAATATCACATAACTGAAATATGCTTATAGACATAATGGAAATAAGCTAGCTAGAGTGCTGGTAGCTTATCTTTGAGAAGAGATGTGGTGGCTACATGATTATAAACTGTGTTAAAATGAGGCTCAAATGCATATTTATTATTGAGAAACAATGGAAAACCCAAAACATCCAAAAACCTAACCCTAGGAGATGAAAACACCAAACTATGGGCTCTGTTGGGGTAAATTGGTACAACAATTTATCGGGGTCGTAACTTTGGCATACGATCTCCGTTTGACACATATGATACCTCATTAGAAATGTCTATCCGAGGACTACAACTATTAAAAGATAATATTGAGTATTTTACTCACATTCACCTGGACAAATATTTCCCAAAAAATGTCGTTTAGGGCCTCGAAACGACTCCGAAATTTTAGGACCCGAAAAACTGTCAAAAATAGTAAATTGTGCTACAATTAAGGAAACTGAAAAACTGAACGAAACAATGATGGGGGTCCAAGTGGAATAGGCGGATGGCCACCAATATCCACCTGGATCAAGAAACCAATTAACTTTGTGCAATCAACTAAAAATGGTGAAAGCGCAACAACAAAAGAAGAGTAAACACAACAACAAAAAGACAAAGGCAATGCGCAACCCAATAACGAGTAGCAACAACACAATATGAAGATAAATTTTGTTGGAGGGGAAAATCGAAATACACAGAGGAAAAACCAACAAAGTATCAAAAATTGATTTTATTCCAGTTATGAAGATATATTTATTGGCTATTTATTTACATGCACAAACTATGGACACAAAGCATCAAATTGTAGGGTAAATTATCATACAATAAACTTAGCAAGAAAAAAAATTATCAGCAAAATTATTAGCCAATTAGATAGAGATTAAGGAGACCCATGTATAACCCATTTTATCCTTTGAATAATATGATGCAATGTTGTAACCATCAAAATTTTGGGCATAAAGTAGCTTGGTGTAGATTCAAGAATAACATACCTGAACCAGTTATTGAGCAAACAAGTAAAGAGCCCAAAGTTTGGAAAGAAGGGGAGAATTCAAAATAGTGCAACATTGTCTTATATGCACATAATGAAGGCAACCATTGGTACTGTTAGGGTCCTATAATAATAGGGTTCATAAAATTTTGAATTGACTTTGAAAATTCTTGTAAATATGTACATACCTTGCTTTCTGCAAGTTATTTTCCCATATTTTGAAAAAATGAAAAATAATAAAAAAACAAAAAGAGGGTAAAAGTCCTAAGAGAAAGATCAAAGGTCTTAGAAAAATATAAACCCCAAAAGAAAATAAATAAGATCTGAAAGTGAGCAAATCCAAATGCCACTACTTTTACTTTTTACTGCAAGAATAATGATTATGTGCAGAGTGTCAATAAAGGCCATAATCCATGATCAGTTAAACAATTTAACCTTAACTTTTCATGTTTCAATTTCATGTTTTAGATAGAGAATAAAGATTTGTCAAACAATTTAAACTTGAAAAATCAGTAGATAGGTAGAAAATAATGAGGAGCTCAACATTTTAATCTGAGCCCTCGGATGAAATAAGGTAGATCAAGATTAGTTTTATGCTTTGAAAGAAAATGTTTTAAGGTTGCAAGCCTAAATGCACCTGCAAAATGAAGAAAAAAGGTTAGAAATACAAGTTGGGTAGGTAGACAGCAGTGGAGAAATCATGTAAATAATATATCATCGGGAAAAATCACTAATTTCCCCTCTCCCATGAGTATTCAATATTCTAAGCTATCAGTCAAACAGGATCAGAGCATTTCTCTGACTTTTGTTGGGACTAGACCCAAGGCTTTATGACTGGTTAGTTAAAAAATATTGAGTTCTTATGCTAAATCCTCATTTATCATCATTAACCCTTCATTCATGTATTAAAACCCCTTTTTCCTAAGTAAAAACACATTCTTACTTAGTAAAATTGTAACCCTAGAGTAATTAACTTCATCCCTTCATAAGCATTTATAAAAACCCACAAAATCACATTTATCCTAAGTATTAGTGAAATAAATATAAAGATAAGCAATGTTTGATTTTGTACTATACTTAGAGATAATGTGTATTTTGTTTTACATTTCACTCCCCTCTCATATTAACTTTTAACATATTTTATTAAATCCCTAGGAAATACCCTTTCCTAGTTATTAATCTCATTATATTTAAATACCCCCAAAACCCATTATTATAAACTTTTGACCAAAGTATATTATCCCATGTAAATAAACGAAAAACCCAAGATATAAAGCCCTTTGGTTTAAAAGATTATCGTTATTCAAATATCCCGCCCTATAGTTTTTAAACTATTGAAAAAGGTTAAAAAACTATATAATATAACAAACGCGCCCACATATTTTAAACATTTTACAAATGTTTTAAAATAAAATATTTCTAAACCCACCATATATTATACCAAGTCTAAAGCCTGCACCTTTGTATATTGTATTAAACATTATCATAATGTTTTAAACCATGATTAATCCTGCCATTGTGTAGAAATAAACCCATATATATATGTTTTAAACCTATACTCCTTGATCATATTATAAAGGTTTAAACACATATTAAACCATTCTGCTTTCATTGTAGAAATTATATGCACTAAGCATGCATATGTCCAAGATCCACCCGATCTCACACTATTTAACTTTATGCAAGATACTGAATCTATTCCACTTGTTAATCTTTTGTGGAAAATTTAATTGCACACACATGTGAAGCATAAACAAAAACATTCAATCGCACATAACACAGTTTTTAACCGGGAAAGCCTGAAACTGAAAACCCCAACTATATATTATGTAACATGGAGATCATATGACAATCTCATACAAACATACAAAGCTTATCACAAGCCCTCAATACAGTACAAATGTCATACACTATATAGGCCTAATCTTGCAAATCCATGCACCGATCTTTGCCACCTGCTAGCTTGCCTACATTGCGCAATATCTACTGAAGAATAGCTCTAAATGAATTCGAATTACTCCTGGATTTACTGCGCAATCCTCATTGGCATCTTCACTGTGTGTTTGATGCAATCAATGCATCACTAATAGTCATAACAGATAGTCTATCTTTCCCTTTCACCTATCTCTCCACTGGTCTCCATTGAAATTGCTATGCACTGTAGTTAACTGCTGTATTGTTGAGTTGATTAATGATTTATTATTTGTGAATTAATTAACTAATTAATTCACTCCACTCTCACTGGTGTATCAATCAGTTAGACTAGATACAACTAGCTCAACTGAGTCTAACTAAGTTAAACTGAATACAACTCCATAACTACTTCTTCCAACTGTGTCATAACTCTGCCACTTGAGTTCTAACTGAGTCCTTCATGCAATAGCTCTAGTAAACCCTCAGGAATAGCGTCATTCCTTCTGTCAGTTGTTGTACCACATCTATGCACTGAACTGAAGTGCTCCAAGAGAATAAGTTGCTGTTTAGAGTCTGATTATTATTAAGAGCTAATAATAATCGACATGCATCTATTTTTAGATTGACGATCTATAAATACACTTCGCCCAATATTCTAAAAATAGAATTTCATCTATTTTTCCAACTTGATCAACCATCCACAAATAGCATCCTGCAACTTTTGAAATATGATCGACATGTCTAAAAATAGACATAGTCTAAAAATAGACTTGCGCCAAAAATAGCCCGTGGGCCCACTTAGTGAAGGCGACTCTTTTCACTAAGCTCATCATCTTGTCGAATCTCAACACTCTCTCTCAACAAGATAGGGATTATCCTTCACCCCGATCCTGCCTCTATGGTATTCGAATTTGCTCCTGGTGAGCACCTTCGTTAGAATATCTGCATCATGATCCTCCGTGGGAATGCACTGAAGCAACATGATCTTCCGCTGCACACAATCTCTAATATGATGATACCGGATGTCAATATGTTTAGATCTATCATGAAACACAGGATTAACTGAGAGTTTAATGCAACTCTGATTATCACAATGAATCACCGTGGGATCTAAATGTGAACCGAACAAACCAACCAGAATCTTCCTCATCCAGATAGTCTCACATGCAGCTAAACTTGTTGCCATGTATTCTTCTTCCATTGAACTGAGTGCCACAGATCTTTGTTTCCTGTTGTACCAAGAAACTGCCATAGATCTGATACTGAAAATCCCTCTTGATGTGCTCTTTCTTTCTGTTGCGCTTCTTTCCCAATCCGCATCCGTGAAGCCATGCAACTTGCCCTCATCCATCTGTCTGTACCATAAACCATACTCAGATGTACCCCTGAGATATCTCAAGACATGCTTGCACGCCTTCCAAAAGAGCTTGGTAGGCTTAACCATCGCTTGTGAAAGCTGGTTCACCGCATAACATATGTACAGTCTTGTATTGACTAAATACATGAGCGAACTCACCAACTATCGATAAACAGTGGCATCCACTACCTCTGCTTGTTGAGATTCAACAAGATGATGAGCTTAGTGAAAAGAGTCGCCTTCACTAAGTGGGTCCCCAGGCTATTTTTGGCGCAAAGTCTATTTTTAGAAATGTCGATCATATTCTATGAGTTGCAGGATGCTATTTGTGGATGGTTAGTCAAGTTGGCAAAATAGATGGACTTCTATTTTTAGACATATTGGGCGGAGTCTATTTTTAGATTTTCAGTCTAAAAATAGATATGTCAAATATTATTAGATTTTAATAATATTTGAACTCTAAACATTATCTTATTCTCTTGGAGCACTTCAGTTAAGTGCATAGATGTGGCACAATAGCTGACAGAAGGAATTATGCTATTCCTGAGCGTTTACTGGAGCTAATGCATGGAAGAATTCAGTTAGAACTCATGTGACAGAGTTTGGTGGAGTTGGAGAAGTAGTTGGTGGAGTTGTATTTAGTTTAACTCAGTTAGACTCAGTTGAGCGAGTTGTATCTAGTCTAATTGATTGATACACTAGTGAGAGTGGTGTGAATTAATTAGTTAATTATTTCACTAAATAATAACTCATTAATCAACTGAAGAATACATTAGTTAACTACAGTGCATGGCAGTTTCAGTGGAGACCAGTGGAGAGATAGGTGAAAGAGCAAGTGTGACTATCAGTTGTGACTATAGTGATGCATTGATTGCATCCAACACTCAATGGAGATGCCAATGAGGATTGCATGAGCAAGGCTGGAGCAATTCGATTTCATTCAGATCCATTCTTCAGCCGAGATTGCGCAGTAGAGGCAGGCTAGCAGGTGGCAAAGATCGGTGCATGGATTTGCAAGATCGGGCTTGATTAGTGTGTAGCGATTGTATTGTACTGAGAGCTTGATATGATCAGCTTTGTATGAAGATTGTTACATGATCTCTATGACATATATTATATACAGATAGTTGTGGTTTTCAGCTTCAAGCTTTCTCGTTAAACAAATGTGTTAATGTGTGTGAATTTTTATTGTTTCATGTGTGTATTGCAATCTTGATTTAATTTCCGTAGATGATCAATCGTGGAATAGATTCTGTATTTTGCATGAAGTTAAAGAGTGTGAGATCAGGATAATCTTGGACATATAACACATAAGTTATATAATTTCTACATGGTATCAGAGCAGTATTGATCATAGAAGATTGCAATTATTGAAGCGGTTAAGTTTTGTTGCAGTGTTTTCTTGGTGTCGAAGTTGAGCATTCATTGAAATGTCTTTCAACGGATTGCGATTGGAGTATGCCCTTGATGGCAGCTCGAATTATATTGCATGGAAGGACAGGATGGAGGCGGTGCTGGATGATAATGGGTTGAAGGAATTCATAGATGCTGATATTCCAAAGCTTGGTTCTAGCAATGCAACCGCACTTGACGCATGGAAAAATAAGGTAGCAAAGTGTCGAATAATTATGTTGGAAGGTGTGAAGGACTGTAGAAATTTCCTATTTCCCACCCCGGTTTTCAGTTTCACCTTATTACTCCAAAACAGTTAAATGCCCTTTCCCATATCCATACATTTAACAAGCTGGAAAATAAATTTTGCTGAAAACACAAATTCTGGAAAAATTACAGAATGCTGAAAATACAGAAATAAAAAATCAGCAGATGCAAACAGCCATTCAACACATTTAAACACAGTGATTTTTGGTCAATGTGACCCTGGAAAAACCCCCTACAACTCTTGGGGAAAACCAGTTTGAGAGCTCCTCCTTATTTCTGAAAAATGCTTTACAGTGAGGTAGAAATTACAGCAAAAATTTCAGCAACCAAACCACTGTACTTATCTCGATTTCCGTGCATTCACTCCGCCTTGGAAAACGTGCAGAACAGTAAAAACCAAAAACAGAAATTTTATAGCATTTATAATAGCGTTAAATGCTGAACTGGATTTCTCGAAATATGTGCCCAGCTGTACGACCGTACTGTTGTACGGACTGTACGGACTTAACATCAAACCCTTCTCCTCGATTTCCGTGCTCATTTGCCTCGAAATCTGTGCTGAAGCTGCTGTTCTGTTGCTTTACGGATTTCTAGAAATTCGTGCCACCAACCAGCAGTCTCTCTCCTCGATTTTCGTGCCCAAAATCTGCCCAGAAATAAATGCTGAAGCTACTGTACGGTTTTCCTTGAAAACTGCGCCTCTCTCCCTCGAAAAATGTGCCCAACACTTGCTGTACGGATTTCTGTCTTGGAAACCGTGCCTCTTTGCTGCTGTACGGATTTTGCTGAAGTCTCTATCAGCTGCCCTCTTTCTCCTCTCTGCTCAGAAATCTCCTTTGCTCTCCTTCTCTTGCTCTCTCAATCTGCTCATGAAAGAATGAATGACCTTTTCCTCCTTTTCCTCCTTTAACCTAACCCTAAGTGATTTTTGGGGAATCCCTAAATCCAATGGCTGAAATAGATTGAGATCTAGGGCTGAGATTAAATGCTCATTTAAATCTCACTTTCTATTTTTTAATTCACCCCACTTTAATAAAGACCCACTTAGTCATTTATTTCCAAAGTCACTTTTTCCTTTATAATTTTACATTGACTTTACTAAAGTCACTTTAAAATTAGACTTTAGTAACTTTATCACTTAAAGTCACTTTTAAATTAGATTTGACTTTATAAAAATTATAAAGTCACTTTAGGAGAAAAATTAAATTCTTTTGGAAACTTTTCCCTAGGCCAAAGATCAAATCCTTAGGGAACCACCTGTCCTCCGGTACCAAATTTCAACACTCCCTCTTACCGAGGAAGGTGTTCCTCACCACACCCATCTTGTCTCTGAAGTAGACATGCTTGCCCCGTGGTAAGGCTTTGGTAAGAATATCTGCAACCTGCTCATCAGTGGGAATATTACAATCCTCCATGTGAAATCTGCTAAGGATGTCCACAATATACTTCCCCTGTCCCAGGAAGAAATGCCCCTCCTCCTGCCACACCTCCAAACCCAAAAAGTAATGCATCAAGCCGATGTCTTTCATCTCAAACTCAATGTAAGATCTCTCTGCGGACTTCACCGTAGTCTCTACACTTTTTGTAATGACTAAGTCATCCACATACATCGCCGAATGAGAGGCTCCTCACCTATCACAATATAGCAAGGATTAGGATCTACGTCACTCTTTGTAAAACCCATCTCTTGCAAGTATGTATCAATCCTGGAGTACCAAGCTCTAGGAGCTTTCTTCACGCCATAAAGTGCCTTCTTTAGTCTGCATACATGGGACTCCTTTCCATGCACCTCAAAGCCCTGTGGCTGCTCAATGTACACCTCCTCTTGTATGAAGCCATTGAGAAATGCGGTCTTCACTTCCATCTGGTGGATCTTTCAACCCATCTCTGCTGCTATCAATATAATGGAGAGAATGGAAGTATATCGAGCCACGGGAGCGAAGGTATCCTCATAATCAACTCCCTCTACCTGGGAGAACCCTCTAGCCACAAACCTTGCCTTGAATTTCTCAATCTTTATATCTGCCGGCACTTGCTTTACCTTAATAAAGCCATGCAGTTGACCACGGTTGCCCCTCGAGGCCCTCGGCACCACCTCCCCGAGCATCATTCTTCGCTGATGAAGAATACTCCTCCTGCATGGCCTCTCTCCAAACCTGCTGGCTAGCTACCTCCTCATAGCTAGAGGGCTCAAAGTCAACGATGTTGGCAACCATTGCCATATAGCTACAGAACCTCTCAGGTGGTCTGCTTTCTCTGACTAGCCTCTTCGGCCCAGCAACAGATGTGGCCTCTCTCAAGGTATCCTGAAGCCACTTGGGCTTCTTCTTCCCTGAGCACACTTCTCCCACCAGGGAATGAAACTGCTCCTCCTCATCAGGAGCCTGAACTCCTGAATGTCTGTCTGCTATCCTCCTGCCTGAACCTGAACCTGTAGATGCTGAAGTACCGTGTGAACTGTCCATCAGTGGACTCCCCGGTGGTGCTCATGGACTTCTACGCATCTTTGCCAGCGACTTCCCACACCACCTCCCTCTCCCGACTTGGTAGACCTCCCCAGCAGAAGGAACCCGACATCGTCATAGATGTACCTCCGGATCCCATCACGATCACCGCCCCTTTGGATCCCTGCCGGCCCGACTCCAGGCATTGTGAGGTCCACGGCTGATCCGGATACTCTAACTCCCGTGACCTCCTAAAGGCCCTGTCCTCCTCGAACTTCACATCCCGCCTGACAACAACTTTCCTCTGCGCAGGAATGTAAATCCGAAAGGCCTTTGAGGTCTCACTGTAGCCCACAAAGATACCCTTCTCTGCGGTGGGCTCTAGTTTGGTCCTCTTCTCCTTGGGTATGTAGGAGTAAGTGATGAGCCCAAAGATACGAAGATGACCAATGTCAGGCTTCTTCCCAGAAAAAGCCTCCTCCGAAGTCATGTGCCCCAAGACACGATGCGGACTCCTGTTCTGCAAATAAACAGCGAGTGTTGCAGGCCTGCGCCCACAAGTGAATAATGGCAACCCCACTGATATACTATGTAACATGGCTTTGGCGGCCCACTCAATGGATCGGTTCTTCCTCTGCTTAACCCCGCGTTCGCTTTGGGGGGTTGTAAGGAGTGATAGACTCCCTCCCTAATGCTGCTCTACCCAATAGTTCCTCAAACTCTCCAGAGGTGTACTCTCCTTTGTTTTCCGACCTCGGACTGATCTTAGAACTGTTTGTGTCTCCACAAGAGCTCGAACTCTGAAACAAGCAAGACCTCACTCTTGTTCTTCAAGAAATAAATCCAGGTCCTCCTGGAGTGATCATCAATGAATAAAACATAGTACTCATATCCACTCAAGGAAACATGAGACATCCGACTGCTCACATCAGAATGAATCAAATCAAGTATCCCAGTCACTTTGTTGTCACTGCTAGGAAAAGGGGATTTGGCAAACTTGCCCATCGCACATCCTCTACAAGTATCAAAATGATCAGTACTGAAATCTGGCACACCTGTAGTGATCTCCCACAAGGTCCTCAAGGCTCCATGATACATATGCCCCATCCTGCGGTGCCAAATCTCACACAGCTCAGAACTGCTAGCTCTGCTGTTGGTACTACTGCTCAATGCCAAAAGGGGCTGAAATGAAAACTTGTACACCTTTGCATGGCGTACACCTAGCACTCTAGCCGAATCAGCTGGAGTGCCCCTGGGATACATCAGAACTTGTCCTCCCCTGAACAGTACCTCATATCCTCTATCCTCTAAAGTTGGGAGACGGATATGAGGTTCTTCCTCATCACTGGCACATAAAGAAATCTGACACCTTCAAAGGGAGGTTTAGACTCCCTCACGAAATGTCAATGTCCCCACAGAGGCTTGCTCTAACAACTCTGTCATCACCGAGTACTACCTCTATATCGGTGCCACTCTCTGAAAGCTCTGAGAAGTACTCACGGACTCCTGTCATATGACGTGAAGCCCCACTGTCAACATACCAGACACTTGAAGATGCTCTGCTAGTGGAGGGAAATGCGCACTCCCTCTCAACCTCCATGGCAGGTGATCCTGCACTAGTGGACTCACAAGAAATGAACCCAAACTCTCGGTCAAAACGATCCGTAAAGTCCTCTACCTCTGCTGATGCTGCCATATTCTGGTTCTTCCGCTTCTTCTTCTTCTCCGGACACACAATTGGATAGTGTCCCATCTTTTGACAATTCCAACACTGCACCTTAGATTAGTCCTTCTGTGTGTTCCCTTGTCTACCTTTACCTTTGCCTTTGTCCCCACCATTGCTTATGGAAGCACACTTCTTCCCTTTGCCTTTCTTGCGCGTCACATAGCAGTGCTACATCCTCATCCTGCTCAACTGGCTTGGCTGCCCCTTTGGTGAACATCCTGATCTGCGTTTGAGATACGATCATCCCAAAACCTCTCCCATGTGGGAAGGGTCTCACGTGCACAAACCCCATCAGCAAAGTTCATCCATGAACTGGGGAGGCCATTCATTGCAATCCGCACCAACTCAGTGGGTGGAATGGCCTCTCCAATCGCTGCCAACTCATCTCTCACATTAGTAATCTTTGTGAGGTATCTAGCTGAACTATCAGTCTTACCCATCTTAATGTTCTTCAGCTTCTCCTTCATGTCCATTTTCCGGTTCTCATTGGTACTCTGGTAGAGGTTGGTCAATGTTGTCCACATCTCATGAGCATTTCTCTTTCCTCTCACATGAGGAATGCAATGATCTTTCATTCCGTCTAGAATCAGTCTCTTACCCTTGTTGTTCTTTTTATTATATGCTGCCAACTGAGTAGCATCAGTAGGCACATTTACAGGGTTCTGTGCGGTATGCATTATTATTTCCCAGACTTCCGCCTCCTCAAAGATACTCTGCATTCTCTCTGTCCAAACATTGTAATTGGTATGCCCATCCAACCTATCCTCCACCCTCAGTCCCAAAGACATCCTGTTGTCCTAAAACTGAAAAATAGCACTGTTGTAGTAAAGGTAAAAATTCTGTTTGTGAAAAAATCAGTTAAACACAGTGATTTTTGGTCAATGTGACCCTGGAAAAACCCCCTACAACTCTTGGAGAAAACCAGTTTGAGAGCTCCTTCTTATTTCTGAAAAATGCTTTACAGTGAGGCAGAAATTACAGCAAAAATTTCAGCAACCAAACAACTGTACTTATCTCGATTTCTATGCATTCACTCCGCCTTGGAAAACGTGCAGAACAGTAAAAACCAAAAACAAAAATTTTACAGCATTTATAACAGCATTAAATGCTGAACTGGATTTCTCGAAATATGGGCCCAGCTGTACGGTTGTACTGCTGTACGGACTTTACGGACTTAACAACAAACCCTTCTCCTTGATTTCCGTGCTCCTTTGCCTCGAAATCTGTGCCGAAGCTGTTGTTCTGCTGCTGTACGGATTTCTAGAAATTCGTGCCACCAACCAGCAGTCTCTCTCCTCGATTTTCGTGCCCAGAATCTGCCTAGAAATAAATGCTGAAGCTGCTGTACGGTCTTCCTTGAAAACTATGCCTCTCTCCCTCGAAAAATGTGCCCAACACTTGCTGTACGGATTTCTGTCTTGGAAACCGTGCCTCTTTGCTGCTGTACGGATTTTGCTGAAGTCTCTATCAGCTGCCCTCTTTCTCCTCTCTGCTCAGAAATCTCCCTTGCTCTCCTTCTCTTGCTCTCTCAATCTGCTCATGAAAGAATGAGTGACCTTTTCCTCCTTTAACCTAACCCTAAGTGACTTTTGGGGAATCCCTAAATCCAATGGCTGAGATAGATTGAGATCTAGGGCTGAGATTAAATGCTCATTTAAATCTCACTTTCTATTTTTTAATTCACCCCACTTTAATAAAGACCCACTTAGTCATTTATTTCCAAAGTCACTTTTTCCTTTCTAAGTTTACATTGACTTTATTAAAGTCACTTTAAAATTAGACTTTAGTAACTTTATCACTTAAAGTCACTTTTAAATTAGATTTGACTTTATAAAAATTATAAAGTCACTTTAGGAGAAAAATTAAATTCTTTTGGACACTTTTCTTTAGGCCAAAGATCAAAGCCTTAGGGAACCACCTGTCCTCCGGTACCAAATTTCAACAAGGACCACATTGTGTCCAGCCTTCATGGTAAAACCACTCCATTCTTAATGTGGAAGGCTTTGAGAGACTTGTTCCAAAGAAGAAGTGACCAGAGGAAGTTGGTGCTTAAAGACAAGCTCAGGAAAATAAAAATGGAGAAAGGCGATAGTATACCAAAATACTTCACGAAGTTTTTCCACTGCAAGGATGAGTTTGGAAGTGTGGGGGTTACTATAGATGAAGAAGCCTTGGTGAGCTTGGCTCTCCTTGGGCTTCCGAAGAGTTGGCATAGCTATGAAGACTCTGTCAATGGACGGGAGAAACTGCCAGGATGGGAGCGACTTTGGTCGGATCTTGTGCAGGAGGAGATAAGGTGGGGTACCAGGGATGGATATTCATCGAAGAATGAAGATGAAGAAAATTGCGCTTTGGCTGCCAAAGCAAGGAAAGGGAAGGGGAAGAAAAATCCTTCTCAATCCAGTGCGAAAGGCAAGAAGTAGGATTTGTCCAAGGTGAAGTGCTTTCACTATCACCAACATGGACATTACGCCACTAATTGTCCACAGAAGAAAAAGAATAAGTAGGCTGCTGGATCTGCAGCTGGAGAGACCTTAGCCTCGCAGTTTGAGCTGGATTTTCTTTGATCGCATGCTTGATTTAAAGTGTGATGGGATCGGTGTGGTTTCTTGACAGTGGTGCATCTTTCCATATGAATGGAGACAAATATTTGTTTAGTGATATGGATGAAAAGGATCTTGGAGTGCACATCGAGATGGGCGATGATGGTAGCTACAGTGCGACTGGTATCAGGACCATTTCCTTTGAGAGGGAGTTAGGTAAACCTTTCATTTTGAAGGATGTCATGCATGTTCCAGGATTGAAGAAGAATCTGATCTCTGTGGAGATTTTGGAAGACAAGGGTTATGATGTTGTTTTTAGCGAGGGAAAAGCCTTCCGGCGCAGTAAAACAACTGGTCAAACCAGGAGGATAGGGATTCAAGTTAAGAATATTTATCAATTACAGGTAGATGGCTGCGCAAAAATGGCAGGAAAAGTAGGAGTGGTGAGCCGGGATGAGGGCGAATTGGGGCACAGGAGATTCAGCCATCTTCACCATGGCGCTTTGAAAATTTTGTCGTAGATTTCTACCGGGCTTCCCAAAGGTACACTTGCGCAGTCAAATCAATGCAAGGGATGTACTTTGGGAAAATTTGTGAAGACCACTTTTCATGAGAAGGATATTCACGCCACGACGATCCTTGAGAGAATTCACACAGACGTGTGTGGACCTTTCTCGGTTGCTTCAATAGAAAAGCACAGGTATTATGTGATATTTTTTGATGACTTTTCTCTTAAGTGCTGGATCTTCTTGATGCAGAAGAAGAGCGAGACATACTCAAAGTTCTGTGAGTTCAAGGTGCTGGTTGAGAAATAGTCGGAGAAGTAGGTGAAAGCTCTAAGGAGCGATAATGGTGGTGAATACATCTCTGGTTAATTCAAATACTTCTGTAGCAAAGAAGGAATTCGAAGAGAACTCATAGCGCCTCATAACCCATAGCAAAATGGGGTCGCGGAGAGGAAGAACATAACGATCATGGGGGCTGCATGGGCGATGTTGCATGATCAGGGCCTTCCCATACACTTGTGGGCTGATGCATGCAACACTGCGGTTTATGTGCAAAACCGTTGTCCTCATAGAGTACTTGGCATGAGTACACCCGAAGAGGCGTTTTCTGGTAAGAAACTTGATATTTCTCAATTGAAGATTTTTGGCTCACCTGTTTAAATTCATGTGACGAAGGATGCCAGGAAGAAGCTGGAGCCGACCGCAGAGGTTGGGATATTTGTGGGGTACACAGAAACACCCCACAATTATCGTATGTATTTGCCAGACAGTCGGATGACTATTCTGTGACGAGATATCAAATTTCATGAGGAGAAAACCATGAAGTTGTCACTTGAGAGGGAGCTACACTTGCATGTAGATGAGGAGCTACTTGTTCCTAAAGATGATCCTCAGGATGTGGATCAGCCACAAGAGGAGGTTCATGGAGTGGAAGAAACCACTCATGCAACGCCAAACATCAGAGGGTGGAAGCACACTACAAAAGTTGAGCGACTGAATCTTGATGCAACACAGAATGCAGGAGCTCCTACATCACAGCGCAGAAAGAGACAGTCACATGACCGATTTATTGGATACATGGCTCTGATGAGCAAGTGTATCGTGATAGAGCCATCCTCTTTCAAGGAAGATGTGGAGGATCTCGCATGGGTAGATGCCATGGTGGAAGAGTATGATTTGATTGTCATAAACAGTGCATGGGATATTGTCCCAAGGCGAGAAGGGAAATCAGTGGTAGGTTCGAGATGGATCTACAAAGTGAAGAAAGCTTCTTATGGGAGCGTCGAGAAGTATAAGGCAAGGTTTGTTGCCCGAGGCTTCTCACAGATCGAGGGGATTGACTATGAAGAAACCTTTGCACCTGTTGCAAGGTATTCTTCCATACTAACCATCCTTGCTCTCTCAACACAGATGGGTTGGCACATTCATCAGATGGATGTGAAGAATGTGTTCCTCAACGGAGTCATTGAGGAGGAGGTGTACATTGAGCAGCCTGAAGGATTCGAAATCTTCAACAGTGAGTCGCATGTGTGCAGGCTCAAAAGAGCGCTGTATGGGCTAAAACAAGAACCTCGTGCTTGGTACACACGGATAGACAGTTATTTCACCAGACTTGGTTTCGTCAAGAGTGAGGCGGATCCTAAACTATACTAGATTGTGGTGGAGGGTAAGATTTTGATCATTGTGATTTATGTAGATGATTTAATACTAACGGGTGATGAACTGTTGATACACTCATGCAAGGCAGATCTTGCAAAGGATTTCGAGATGAAGGACTTGGGCCTCCTTCATTATTTCCTGGGATTGGAAATTTCGCAGTGGAAAGGTGGACCATTTGTGTCTCAAGGCAAGTATGCCCAGGAGATACTGGAGAAGTTTCACATGCAAATCTGCAAGCCTATTGACACTCCTCTTCCTGGTGGTTGGAGGAAAGAGGATGCTAAATTGGCAGAGGTAGTGGATGCCACTGTTTATCGACAGTTGGTTGGTTCACTCATATATTTAGTCAATACACGAGCGGACATATGCTATGCTATGAACCAGCTTTCACAAGCGATGGTGAAGTCTACCAAGATCTTTTGGAAGGCAGGCAAGCATGTCCTGAGGTATCTTAGGGGCACATCTGGATATGGATTGTGGTACAGAGAGTCAGATGAGTTGAAGCTGCATGGCTTCACGGATGTAGATTTGGCAGGAAGCCCAACGGAAAGAAAGAGCACATCTGGAGGGATTTTCAGTATTGGATCTATAGCAGTTTCTTGGTATATCAGGAAACAAAGATCCGTGGCACTCAGTTCAGCGGAGGCCGAGTACATGGCAGCAAGTTTGGCTGCATGCGAGGCTATATGGATGAGGAAGATCCTGGTCAGGTTGTTCGGTTCTCACTTAGATCCTACTATGATATATTGTGATAATCATAGTTGCATTAAACTCTCAGTTAATCCAGTATTTCATGATAGATATAAACATATTGACATCCGGTACCATCATATCAGATATTGTGTGCAGCGGAAGATCATGTTGCTTTCTTACATTCCTACGGAGGATCAAGATGCAGATATTCTGACGAAGGCGCTCACCAGGAGCAAATTCGAATACCATAGAGACAGGATTAGGGTGGCAGATAATCCCTATCTTGGTGAGAGGGAGTGTTGAGATTCAAAAAGATGATGAGCTTAGTGAAAAGAGTCGCCTTCACTAAGTGGGCCCACAGGCTATTTTTGGCGCAAAGTCTATTTTTAGACTGTCTATTTTTAGACATGTCAATCATATTCTATGAGTTGCAGGATGCTATTTGTGGATGGTTGGTCAAGTTGGAAAAATAGATGGACCTCTATTTTTAGATATATTGGGTGGAGTTTATTTTTACATTTCCAGTCTAAAAATAGAGATGTCGAATATTATTAGCTCTTAATAATATTTGGACTTTAAACATTATCTTTTTCTCTTGGAGCAGTTCAGTTAAGTGCACAGATGTGGCACAGCAACTGACAGAATGAATTACACTATTCCTTAGGGTTTACTGGAGCTAATGCATGGAGGACTTCAGTTAGAACTCATGTGACAGAGTTTGGTGGAGTTGGGAAAGTAGTTGGTGGAGTTGTATTTAGTTTAACTCAGTTAGACTCAGTTGAGCTAATTGTATCTAGTCTAACTGATTGATACACTATTGAGAGTGGTGTACCAATCAACCCAAGAATACATCAGTTAACTACAGTGCATGGCTGTTTCAGTGGAGACCAGTGGAGAGATAGGTGAAAGAGCAAGTGTTGTGATGATAGTGATGCATTGATTGCATTCAAAACTCAGTGGAGATTCCTATGAGGATTTCATGAGCAAGGCTGGAGTAATTCGAGTTCATTCAGAGCCATTCTTCATTAGGGATTGCGCAGTAGAGGCAGGCTAGCAGGTGGCAAAGATTAGTGCATGGATTTGCAAGATCGGGCCTGATGAGTGTGTAGCGATTGTATTGTACCGAGAGCTTGATATGATCAGCTTTGTATGAGGATTGTTACATGATATCTATGACATATATTATACACATATAGTTGGGGTTTTTAGCTTTAGGCTTTCCCGTTAAACATTGTGTTCATATGTGTGAAATTTTATTGTTTCATGTGTGCATTGCAATCTTGATTTAATTTTCGCAAATGATCAATGGTGGAATAGATTCTGTATTTTGCATGAAGTTAAAATAGTGTGAGATCATGAGAATCTTGGACATATAACACATAAGTTATATAATTTCTACATTGCTGATGTAGCATCCTCTTTTTTCCAATTTCTTCGAAGAGTAGTGTCGATAGGCTTGCAGCCTTGCATGTGAAACTTCTCTAGTATCTCCCGAGCATACTTGCCTTGAGACACAAATAGTTCACCTTCCCGCTGCCATATTTCCAATCCAAGGAAATAATGAAGGAGGCCCAAATCCTTCATCTCAAACTCCTTTGCAAGATCAGCCTTGCATGAGTGTATCAAATTCTCATCACCTGTTAGTATCAAATCATCAACATAAAGTAAAATGATCAAAATCTTACCCTCAACCACAATCTGGTACAGGTTTGCATCCGCCTCACTCTTGGTGAAGCCAAGTCCAGTGAAATAGCTGTCGATCCGAGTGTACCAAGCACGGGGTGCTTGTTTCAGCCCATACAACACTCTTTTGAGTCTGCACACATGCGACTCACTGCTGAAGATCTCAAATCCTTTAGGTTGCTCAATGTACACCTCTTCCTCAATGATCCCATTAAAGAATGCAGTCTTCACATCCATATTATGAATGTGCCAACCCATATGCGCTGAGAGAGCAAGGATGGTCTGTATGGAAGAATACCGTGCGACAGGTGAAAAGGTTTATTCATAGTCAATCCCCTCAATATGTGAGAAACCCCAGGCAACAAATATTGCCTTATACTTCTCGACGCTCCCATCAACAACTTGCTTTACCTTGTAGATCCATCTTGATCCTACAACTGATTTTCCCACCAGCCTTGGAACAATCTCCCAAGCACTGTTTCTGACAATGGAGTCATACTCCTCCACCATGGCATCTACCCATGTGGGCTCCTGCGCTGCTTCTTCAAAAGAAGATGGCTCTGTCACAATACACTTGCTCATAAGATCCATGTATCCAGTATATCGGTCTGGTGATTGTCTCTGTCTCCGCTGTGATGTAGGAATTCCTACATTCTGTGCCACATCCACCTACAGTCTCTCAGCTTCTGTGGTATGCTTTCTGCCTTGTCTGATGTTTGGTTCTGCATGAGTGGACTCCTCCACTCCATGAATCTCCTCCTGTGGCTGATCCACATCCAGAGGCTCATCTTTTGGAACAAGAAGTTCCTCTTCCGCATGCAAGTGTAGCTCCCTCTAAAGTGACAACTTCAAGGCTTTCACCTCATTGAATTTTATATCCCGTCATATAACAGTCATCCGACTATTTGGAAAATACACACAATAGTTGTGGGGTGTTGCTGTGTACCTCAAAAATATCCCAACTTTTGCAGTCGGCTCCAACTTCTTCCTGGCATCCTTCGTCACATGAATGTAAACAAGTGAGCCAAAAATCTTCAAATGAGAAATATCAGGCTTCTTACCAGAAAACACCTCTTCGGGTGTACTCATGCCAAGTACTCTGTGAGGACACCAAGCCAGACATAAACCGTAGTGTTGCATGCTTCCGCCCCCACAAGTGCATCGTAGGCCCCGACCATGCAACATCGCTTGTGCAACACCCACGATCATTCTGTTCTTTCTCTCCGCGACCCCATTCTGCTGTGGGTTATGAGGCACTATGAGTTCTCTTATAATTCCTTCTTTTCTAAAAAAGTCTTTGAATTCTCCAGAGATGTATCCACCACCATTATCACTCCTTAGAGCTTTCACCTGCTTCCCCGACTCCTTCTCCACCAATTCCTTGAACTCACAAAACTTTGAGAACATTTCACTCTTCTTCTGCATGAATAATATCCAGCATATACGAGAAAATTCATCAAAAAATATCACATAATACATGTGTTTCGTTGTTGAAGCAACCGAGAATGGTCCACACACATCTGTGTGAATTCTCTCCAGGATCACCGAAGCAAGATTCTCCTTCTCATGAAAGTGGTCTTCACAAACTTACCCATTTTACATCCTTTGCAATGATCTGACTACACAAGAGTACCCTTGGGGAGTCCAATATAAATTTGCTGCAAAATTTTCAAAGCGCCATGGTGAAGATGGCCCAATATCCTATGCCATAATTCGCCCTCATCCTGGCTCACCACTTCTTCTACTTTTCCTACCATTGCAGCACATCCATCTACCTCTAGCTTGTAGAGGTTCTTAATTCAAACCCCTATCTTCTTGGTTTGACCATTTGTTTTATGTCGAAGGAAGGCTTTTCCCTCACTGAAAACAACATCATAACCCATGTCTTCCAGCATTGCGACTGAGACCAAGTTCTTCTTCAAACCTGGAACATGCATGAAATTCTTCAATAAGAATGGATTACCAGACTCCCTCTCAAAGGTAACGGGCCCAATGCCTGTCGCATTGTACTGACCATCATCGCCCATATCTATATGCATCTGGAGTTCCTTCTCCTCCAAGTCACTAAATAACTCTTTGTCTCCCGTCATATGGAAAGACACACCACTGTCAAGATACCACACCGATCCCATGTAGCCTGAAACCAAGCATGCGATCAAGGAAAAATCTAGCTCAAATTGTGAGGCTAAGGCCTCTCCAGCTGTAGATCCAACAGCCTGCTTATTCTTCTTCTTATGTGGACAGTTAGTGGCAAAATTTCCATGCTCGTGACAGTGAAAACACTTTGGACAAATCCTACTTCTTGCCTTTTGCACCGGATTTAGAAGGATTTTTCTTCCCTTTCCCTTTCCTTGCTTTGGCAGCAAAAGCAAAATTCTCTTCATCTTCATTCTTCGATGAAGATCCATCCCTGGTACCCTGCCTTATCTCCTCCTGCACAAGATCCGACCAAAGTCGCTCCCATCCCAAGTGGTTCTCTCGTCCATCGACAAAGTCTTCGTAGCCATGCCAAATCTTCGAAACCCAAGGAGAGCCAAGATCACCAAGTCTTCTTCATCAACAAGAGAACCCCCACACTTCCCATCTCATCCTTGCGGGAAAGCCTTCCTAGGCCTTTGAACACCGTCACCTTTCTCCATTTTTATTTTTCCGAGCTTGTCTTTAAGCGCCAACTTCCTCCGGTCACTTCTGCTTTGGAACAAGTCTATCAAAGCCTTCCACATTAATAATGGAGTGGCTTTCCCATGAAGGTTGGACACAATGTGGTACTTCACACCTTCTAATAGAATCCTCCTCATCTTTGCAGTCTTCTTTTTCCATGCATCAAGTAATACAACATCGATAGATCCTGGCTTAGGAACATCGCTATCGATGAACTCCTTCAGCCCATTATCCTCCAGCACCACCTCTGTCCTGTCCTTCCAAGCTATGTAATTTGAGCTCCCATCAAGGGCATACTCCAATCTCAACCTATTGAAAGACATTTCAATGTATACTTCATTTCTGCACCAAGAATCTTCTGTAGCAAATTCGAATTGTCCACTAGCACAAACTCACTTCACAATTGCAATATTCAATAAAAAATGCTCTCATACCATGTAGAAATTATATACACTAAGCATGCATATGTCCAAGATCCACCTAATCTCACACTATTTAACTTTACGCAAGATACTAAATCTATTCCACTTGTTCATCTTTTGCAAAAAAATTAATTGCACACACATGTGAAGCATAAAAACAAATTATCAATCGCACATAACACATTTTTTAACCAGGAAAGACTGAAGCTGAAAACCCCAAATATATATTATGTAACATGGAGATCATATGACAATCTCATACAAACATACAAATCTTATCACAAGCCCTCAACTTCAAGTGTCAATACACTATACACACAGGCCTAATCTTTAACAACTACCGCACCCATCTTTGAAGCACCTGCCACCTTTTCTCCATAACGCTCGCAATATCTACCTAAGAATAGCTCTGAACGAATTCGAATTACTCCATCCTTGACTGCGCAATCCTCATTGGCATCTCCATTGAGTGTGTGATGCAATCAATGCATCACTATAGTCACAACAGATAGTCTATCTTGCCCTTTCACCTATCTCTCCACCGGTCTCCACTGAAACTGCCATGCACTGTAGTTAACTGATGTATTGTTCAGTTGATTAATGAGTTATTATTTGTGAATTAATTAACTAATTAATTCACTCCACTCTCACTAGTGTATCATTCAGTTAGACTAGATACAACTAGCTCAACTGAGTCTAACTGAGTTAAACTAAATACAACTCCACAACTACTTCTTCCAACTGTGTCATAACTCTGCCACTTGAGTTCTAACCGAGTCCTTCATGCAATAGCTCCGATAAACCCTCGGGAATAGCGTAATTCCTTCGTAAATTTGTTGTGCCACATCATGCTGTGAACTGAAGTCAACGTTTTGAGCATGAGTTGTTTAGAGTCTGATTATTATTAGGAGCTAATAATAATCGACATGCATCTATTTTTAGATTGACGATCTATAAATAGACTTCGCCCAATATTCTAAAAATAGAATTTCATCTATTTTTCCAACTTGATCAACCATCCACAAATAGCATCCTGCAACTTCTGAAATATGATCGACATGTCTAAAATAGACATAGTCTAAAAATAGACTTGTGCCAAAAATAGCTTGCGGGCCCACTTAGTGAAGGCAACTCTTTTCACTAAGCTCATCATCTTGTTGAATATCAACATGCATAACTAAAGCCCGGTCCCACCTTTCTGTTCCAACGCAGCTCCTGAAGAAATCCTCACCGTTCGCTTCAAACCTTTTGATCTGACGGTCGACGGTTGATATCGCGTGGATTACATGCACGACTGTCCCAAGGCAAAAGCCACGCAAAATGGATGGTTTTCCGCTGACCCCTCCCATCCATGTGGCCTATTCTAATTCGATCACACGGGTTTTGATTAAAATCGTTTACCACTTAAAAGACACACGATAAACCGCTGGTTTTTTACATCTTTGTAATTCCAAAACTACCTTCCTGCCTGATAGCGACTCGCATTCAATGCAGTTTCATACGTTTAATTAAAACCTGGCAAACTGCGTTAATAACCAATGTTTTCACTCTCCGACTGTGTAAAGCTGCAAAAAGCCACTGTTAGCCATTTTAATGCCCAAAACTTCCTAAATTCACCAAATAAGCCTGTAAAATACTGTTGAGGAGCTATATCGCTCCAGTTCAACCATTGAAGCTATCAAATCAACCAGAAGATTGAAGAAACCATGTTAAAATCGATCCCTGCATCAAAATAGGTATTCTTCTATGATTTAAACCTGCAACTTAATTCAAAAAACCTTGTACAAGAAAAAGAATTAGTTCAAAATCAAGAAATTCATTAAATTAAATTGCCCAAAAGTCCCAAAAACAGGCCAAACCCTGGAAATTTTTTCCCAAAAAACCTAGTTGTCTACTGCGCACCATTTTCAAGAAAATTTATCAGTTTTTCACAGTTTTTAATCAATTTCAAGCTTTAAAAGACCAAAAATCCTCTGCAGGTGCCCTATATCTTCTAAAAATCCCTTTTTAATAGAGTTTTTGCAGTCAAAGACTCAGAAAACCCCTGTTTTTTGTTTTAGACCAGTTTTTAGCCTCAGAACTTCATTTGAGAGACCTAATTAAGCACAAAATCCAAAAAAGACACTATATTTTGCTGAAATTGCCTAATCAAGCCTCTGTTATAGTAAAATTGCCTCTGCAAACAGTTTAAACTTGTAGAAGCCAATAAAGATGCCTAAAAAACAGCGTGGAAACAAATCTGAAGGTTCTAAGACTCCTAAAGCTACTCCTGTCATGACTCCAAATACTGCAATTGTAGTCAACCCATTACAACCTCCAGTTGCTGATATTGAGCATATTCCCCTAGCTAATATTGACTACAAAATAGCTGATCCTATAGTTGAGTTCAATCTATTAGATATCCACAAGTGGTGTTTTGAAAAATCCCTAGATGATCAAGAAGATGTTCATATTTGGGAATCTAATTTTCCAAAATATGTAGTCCCCCTGACTCACCCTTGTTAAGAAATTATCAAATTATGTCACCAGTACTACATTCCTGAACAAAGAGCTATTGCCAATGCAAATAAAGAGGTCCTATTTACCATCACTGCAGAGTCAATAAACCAAATGTTGCATCTTCAACCAGACTCGCAAGCAATACCATTGTCTATTGAAGCCCTCACAAAGCTATACATTAACTTATATTTCCCTAAAAGGTTTATGATTTTCCAGACTTTCATGCCTCTGCATGTTGAAATTCCAAAATTAAACCCTCCATATTCAACTGCCAAGTTCCCTGAAGGTTCAAGGCATGTAATCTCCATGCTTTCCTTCATACTTGGGTATTTCACTGATGAGCATACTGATGAGTCTATCCTAGGATTTTTGTCCACCTTTTCTCCATGACAACCACCTTCAGTTGTATTTGACTATGCTAGTTTTATAGCTGATAGCATTCACTATCAATAGACTAATTTTCACCTGGAAGGAGTATTTAGATATACCTCCTATCTTTTCCACTTGTTTCTATTATTTCAATTAGAAAACTTTCCAATTTCACTTCAAAAGTTGGATATAGAAGGAAAACCTCTATCAGTTGTCTTCTGGACATCTATACTCAGAAAACAAGGCACATAATTCAGTTATTCAGAGTTTGCAGAGTTGTTTGTACATCCATTGACCACCATCTTGACAAAAACAGAGCAACCTAGAATCAGTGAGGAAATGAAGAGAATATTGCAGCTATCAGAGAAAAGAAAAGTGGGTGATTGGTATTTGTATAAGAAATTCACTAAAATCAGAGTTTTTAGTTCTAAATTGTTTCCTTACAAGTTACCAAAGCATCCATCAATGAGGATCTTTGCCTTAGAATACATTACGCAAATCCTAAATTCAGATTCAATTAATTTCATGGTAGCCAAGAAAAATACCCAATTTAAACTCAAAAATCAAATTGGGCCTTTCATATGTAATCAAAGAGATGCAGAAAAGGAAGCAGCAAGTAAATTATTGGAATACAAATTAGAAGAAAGCTTCCCATGGAATTATGATCCACAAGGGATCTTAAGTAAACTAAGGGTAAAATGTAAATTGACACCCTTTATCCATGAGTCAAAGCCAGATATAGAGAAGTTTTCTAATCAAATTGAGTGGGTTGAAAATACTTTAACAGAGGCAGTAAACCAAAGGAATACTAGTCACCCTTTGGAAATTTCCAAACAACCAGAGACATCCACTAAGAGAATCGGAGAAGAAGGAGCTTATACTGCAGAGACTACAATAGAGACAAGTTTTAAAATCATTTACAATAAGAGGCCAAAGCTAGATACAACAACTAAAGGCAAAGTAACAATAAATGTTGAAGAAACAGAGACCTTGAATACCAACACTGCACAGACAGAGACCAATGTAGCCACTGTAATCATCAGTGAGCCAAATCAGAATGAATAACAATTGAATAATGAAGATGCACAGATAATGGAAAGAAAACAAAGTATGGAGGCTTCTTCCTCACATTCAGCTGAGGAGAAGGATTTATATATTAAGGAAAAATACAAGCAAATCAAATTGAAGAATGAGGAAATCAAAACTGAAATATATTCTCAGTTTTTGAAGCAAAAGCTAGGTAACCAAAACAGATTCCTATCAGCATTTTATTATTCAACTAAAAAATTGATTATGTCAGTTTTACAACCCACAATACCAGTGCCAAAGATAGTGGCTGACTATAAAAAAGTTGATATGGAAGTAGCTACAGATAAAATCCATGAGTTGGATCAGATTGAGTTTCATAGGAAAACCTCTGAGATGCTCTATTCCACAGTCACAAAAAAATATATGAGTGCTCATAGGCTTCAAAATACCATCTCTAATATGCAAGACCAAATGAATATGGATAAAGCTTCATTATATGCAAAGGATCTAAGGATAAAGGCCTTAGAAGATTTAGTATTACAGGTAGGATATGATCCTACAAACATCAAAGCAACATAAGCATTGATTAAAAAGAAAAATGAGGACATAGATGCCTTGAGGAAACAACTCAAGCTTCCTCAAGGTGAGCATCCTCAAACAAAGGAAGTTTTACAGGATCAAAAGGAGAAAGATGAAATGATGAGTTTGATACTTCAACTCATAGCTCAAATCAAAGAAATGGAAGTACAAATGGACCAATTTGTCCAAGAAAAGGAGACAGTTAAGGAACCAGTCATTCCCACTGTCATCCCAGTCATTACAACAGCAGTTCCATCTACTTTAGGAGAAAAATTGGCACCCAAAGAGCCACTGGCCACTACAGTGCCAGTGACTTCTTCAACAACTTCAGTAACTGAATCTTCTACAACAGGGTTTCCACCTACAGATGAAAGCAGTCAACTAGTAAAGGTAATGGAAGATATGTCCTTGAAAAACAATGAAATCAACATATTGACTAAGATAATTGAAAATCTTGAGAAGACAAACAAATCGACTTAGATAGATGCTAAAATACATGAGAAAAATGCCCACAGATTGAGTGAAGAGGTAAAAAAGCTCCAAAAAGAATTAACTCTCAAGGATCAAATATCATATATTAAAAATTACCTATGGAATAATGTAATTGAAGCCATTCATGATGTTTGGACTTCAATTCAGGTGATTTTTGAGCAGAGAGAGTTACTATTGGCAGCTTAGGCAGAGATCCAAAAGACACAAGCAGATTTAGCAGATAAACCAGAACAGGTTGTAAGGTTAATCAATTTCCTCAACATCAAGAATAGACAACAACTTGAAGAATTAAAGATCAATGACAGGACAACACAAACCCTATAAATTAGGAAAGTAACCACCAAAATAAATTTGATGAGGCAGCTTGAAGAGAAATGTGAAGGAATGAATACTGCTATCACTATATTTATGGTTAAATTCACCAATTTGAGGCAAAAGGGACTTCCTGATATCATGGTTATCAATGATAAGTTAATGCTTCAGAATGATTATGAAAAAAATATAAGAGAACATGCCAAGGAGTAGCTGAACAAGCCAACAGGTCAAGGTATTCCCATAGGGAAAGTATTGCTGAAAAGTTTTGAAGATTTTTTTATATTTATAGTATGAAATCAAACATTTGTTTGTCATCAAGCCCACATTTTCCAGGTACACTGAGGCTGATGAGAATTTTAGGAAACTCAAGAATATTGGACTTCCTAAAAATGAGGAGTGGCAAGCATTGACTGATTTGCTATGAAAAGTGAAAGGCAAACAAATGAAGAAGAAAAATATGTTTGCTGATTTCACAGTGAAAATAGATTTTACAATAGAAAGTAATTTTACCGAAGGTTAAAGAGTTCCAAAGTAAAAGAGTATCAGTGAGAAAGAGTATTAGCGAGAAAGAGTATCAGTGAAGGCAAGTTAGATTATGAAAATATCTAAAAAGCCAGCAGAGAGGACACATAAGCAGCCAACTGCTTCTTATCTTAAAACTGTTTCTATTTATTTTGAATAAAATAGGACAACTTGCTAATTTGTTGAGCAAGTTGTCACTATTATTGTTGTAAGATATTTAATTTTCCTAAGTTAATTCCCAGAAGTCATCTAGGATATTTTGTAAGACATTTTATATAAATACTTCACTCTTTGAAGTATTTTTTGGTGTGGAATAAAATTGGTGGAGACTACTATAGATATTTTTGTTGACTTGAAGGCTTTGGAATTCGATTTTGAGTAGCAGAATGGATCACCTATTTGGCATCATACTTTAGGATCCTTGTGATAAGCTATCTGGAGTGAAGTACTCTCTTAAACTTGTCATTGTTATCTTCTTTTGTTTCATGCAGACAACTATGTTTTAATTCTAAATCTGAATGTATAACTAGGAGTATTACTATAGAACATGTTAATAGCACCCTGTTTTTAACTAGTTATCATTTCTTTGTTTTCTTATGATTTCTAGTGTAGGGAATTCTTAATTTCTCCCTCTCCCGTTTGACCTCTATCTACTACTTCCCTTTTCCAGATCAAAGGATTCTTAAGTGCCCTTTATCCCGATCATACCATCTCAAAAACCAATTTTCCATGATCTCCAAGGGTTATCTACCTTGTCCTACAGACATTTTACCTTTTAGGCCTTGATCCCAGTTCTGTTAGCTTGAATTAGACTCCATAGCCCAATGGACTAGTAGATTTCCCTCTATCTACCCTCCAAGTAAAAGTTTCCCACCAAATCCAACAAAACCAAACCAAATTGCACTTTAATAACTAGCCTAATATTCAAAACTAAAACAAAGTTAAACTTGAAAGAGAGAGCCCTCTCTGAACCATAGGAAGGCTAGATCCTAGAGTTTGAAGTGGGTATGTGGTTACCTTTAGTATTCTTTGACTTAAAAACCAAAATCCCACAACTTAAGAATTTACTGGAGTGATAACAGGTACGTGGACAATGGTTGTTCCAGGCATATGTCAGGAGATAGAAATAAGTTTTTGACATGGAAACCAATTGAGAAAGGTAACATGGTCTTTGGTAATAATGCGCCTGACAAGATTGTTGGAAAATGAATTTTCGGTCTTTCAAATGGAAGAGGTAAAGCCAAGAATGTCCTATTTGGTGATGGATTGAAGCATAACATACTTAATGTATCTTAGATGCATGACCAAGGCTATGATGTGATTTTCAAGTCTAAGAATCGTCAAACCAAGTTTGCAGGAACTAGTGAGGTAGTAGATGGAGCTGTGAGAATATATAGCAATGTATATGTTCTGAAAGAGAAAACAAATAAATGTTGCTTGTCAATGATTAATGAAAGTTGGTTGTGGCACATGAGATTTGAACATTTGAATTTTGATCAGTTAGTCAAATTGACCAAAAGGAATGCAATCAAAGGTTTTCCAAAGTTATCGTGTACCATTCAAGTCCAAGGAGAGCTCATCAACCAAGCCATTTCAATTAGTACATATGGATTTGTGTGGCCCAAAAAGAATGCAGTCACCCACACGTAAATTGTATTTCATGCTTATCATTGATGATTTAAACGGAATAATGTGGGTTTCATTTCTTAGAGAGAAAACTAAAGCCTTTGAGAATTTTAAATACTTTAAAGCCATGGCTGAGAATGAGATTGATCATAAAATCAAGAGTATAAGGTTTGAAAACGAAGGTGAGTTTACTTCAAAAGAATTGGACGAATTTTGCAAGAAGCATGGCATCAAAAGGCAGTTCACAATATCTGAGACGCCAGAATAGAATGTAGCAGAGAGAGTAAAAAAATCAATTAAATAGTTATCCAAAGCCATTATGGGAGAAACAAATGTTTAGTAGATATTTTGGGCTAAATCCATTTACACAACAATGGTGATACTCAACAAAGCACACTTTATACCAAACAATGATAAGACTCCCTATGAACTTTGGTATGGAAGACCAACAAAAATCAAGCATTTAAAATTTTTTGGTAGCAAGTGCTATATCAAGTAGAACAATGAATAGAAGTTTGATGCAATGGTTGATGAAAGTATTTTTCTTGGATATTCTCATAATAACAAGGGTTATAGATCTTATAACAAGAATGCTAAGAAACTTGTTTCTGTATTGATGTCAAAGTGGATGAATATGTTAAATTTGAAGTCAATCAATGAGTAAATACCAACTCCCTTGATCCAGTCAATAATGATGATAAGGTCGAAGAGCTAGTTTCATATGAATACAATGAAGATCCCACCAATCCTCAAGCCAAAGGTCCCTCAAGGTATGTGCAAAAACACCACCCAATTGATCAAATTGTTGGTGATTTAAACATAGGTGTATAGACTAGAAGGAAGCTGCTAAATCCCCCTACTCAAGCGTATGTAGCTTTGTCATCCATGGAGGAACCCAACGATGTTGTGCATGCAAGCCATGATGAAAATTGGTTAAACGTCATGCATGAAGAACTAAACCAAATAGAGAAAAATTAGACTTTGGAGCTTATACCTAGACCAACAAACAAAAATGTCATTGGAACGATGTGGATCTTCAGGAATAAGTTAAATGAGTGTGGAGAAGTGGTCATAAACAAGGAAAGATTAGTGTGCAAAGGCCATGATCAAATCGAAGGTCTGGACTTTGATGAAACTTTTGCTCTTGTTGCTTGATTAGAAACTATTAGAATGTTTTTAGTATTTTCTTGTTTCAAGAAGTTCAAGATATATCAAATGGATGTCAAATCTACTTTTATAAATGGAGAGTTGCAAGAAGAAGTTTACATAGAACAACCAGATGGTTTTCAGTTGTTATATTAGGCAAATTATGTTTGCAAGTTAAAGAAGACCTTGTATGGTCTCAAGCAAGCCCCACTGGATTGGTATTCCAAGTTGGAGAGTTACTTACTCAAGTGTGGTTTCAAAAGAGGCGCAACTGATAGTAATTTGTATGTTAAATTTAATGATGGGAAATTAATAGTGGTGGTTGTCTATGTTGATGATATTATATTTGGTAGTGATTCAAATCAACTAACATGCCAGTTTGCAGATGATATGAAAACAAAATTTGAGCTGTTTATGCTTGGAAAAATTTCTTATTTCCTTGGATTGTAGATTGAAAAGACTTCCAAAGGAATTTTTATCTCACAAAGCAAGTATCTCAAGGAAGTATTGAAGAAATCATGGAGTGTTCTTTGGTAAGCACACCAATGGTGCCAGGTTGCAAGCTTTGCAAGATTAATGAATAACCAAAAGTGGACCAGACTTTATACAAGTATATTATTGACAACTTCCTATATTTAATAACTTCAAGACTATACATTATGTAGACAATTAGTATTGTTGGAATATTTCAAGCGACCCCCATACATAGCCATCTTCTAACAACCAAAAGGATTCTCAGATATCTCAAAGCCACGATAGACTATTGAATTTGGTACCTAAGAGGTAAATATATTTCACTTATTGTTTATACTGATGCTAATGGGGAAGGTGTTGTAGACGATTGAAAGAGAACTAGTGGTGGTGCTTTCTTTATTGGAGAATGTCTAGTTTCATGGTCGAGCAAGAAGCAAGTTTCAATCTCACTCTCTATTGCCGAAGCATAATATATAGCAACAACTTCTTGTTGCACTCAACTCTTATGGATGAAGTAAATACTAGATCATATAAAAGTGTTTTATGATTAACCTATTCCTATTATTTGTGACAATACAAGTTCCATCAACATGACAAAGAATCATGTATTTCCCTCAAAGACAAAGCATATTCCAATCAAGCATCACTTATTTAGAGAGAAACTTACAAATCAGACAATCAAGCTGGAGTATGTATCTACAAAATAATAGGTAGCTGATATTTTCACCAAACCTCTCCCATGAAATCAATTTGAACATTTAAGTCAAAGATTGAGAGTTGTTCCTTTTGTCTCCTGCCATTATATCTTCCTCAAGAGGAAGAAAGACAACCAACACACATTCAACATATAAATATGAAGTTGCGAGGTCCACAAGATCCAAATGACAAGGGGAGAATGTTGGTGTATTTGCCATTGATGTCAAAGGGGGAGTAATAAAACAAGAGATGGAGAAGAACTTCAGTCTAAGGGGAGATGTCTTGGTGAAAAAAAAGGAAAGGTGAAGTACTTGACAATAGGTTATAAGTGCATTTTAGGGACAATGAGTCCAAAGGAGAAGAAGATGATGATGCACCCTTCATTTCTTTATGGTGTTGATTCTGTTTGACACAATTTTTTGATCAAGGTGTTTCCATCAATGCCAAAGGGGGGGAATGTTAGAAATGTGTTGTCATATTGATGGCAAAGGTGATTAGGATGAAGGTAGCAACAAAAAAGAATATAATAAGAATGAAGAAAAACTCAAAGAATGGTTAAGGAAAAGTTGGTGATGATGTAGATACTTTGAAGTCATTTATAGCTCATAAGATATTTTAAAACATAGTTGAGACCCACTTAGATGGATAGAGATCTAAAAGAGCTTTCTAGTGGTATGTTGAATATTAAAAATGGCCTCTTGGATTGAAATTTAGAGCTATTCAAAGTTGAGGATCCCAAAGTAAAAAATTGTAAGGTTATTATTAATAGAGGACCCATTGGAGAAAGATAAGTTTAGTGCATTTCCAAACGTGGTGGAGTGCCCATGATGATGAAAGTTCGGCCCATGAGGTCAAACCCAGAAGAAATAGTGATGCGCAAAATTGAGAATGTTCAGGGATAATAAACGTTGGGGAGTCGAGCAATAGACGTTAAACAAGTTTTAACCTGGTGTTTTTATCAAAAATTTAACAAAGGAAATTGTTGCCAAATCGAGGCTCAAGATCCCTTTTTTCTCTCCTCACTAGAAGAAATGGTGCAAAGTGATTGACTCATGGATTCACAGGTGGATGATGATGCCAACATGATTTGGAAGTACAGAATGGAGGACACATGACAGACAAATTCAATGTTTTTGTATACCCTAGTGGGCCAAATCTGAGTGACATGTGTCACCACTTAGATTGTGCCCCATAGCGTTGACGATGACAACGTGATGACAATCAGAAGATACTTCCTTGGAATATTTCTTAAGTGTGCATGGTTGATTAAAGTCGGGGAGATGGGAAGCCGAGAACCAGAAGAAAAAAGGAAATGCCCGCGAGCATTGGACCTAGGAGCTGGGAGCGAGGGTAGTCACAGAAGTAAGAAGGAGTCCTTCTTACTTCTGAAGGACTTGCCTAGAAGAAAAAACTCGGACGACCCAGAAGGAATAACCCATAAGTAATTCCTAGAAGTATTCCGAAAGGAAATCCTGAAAGGCACTTACCTGGAAGAAAAATCGGGAAAGAAACAAATCTCGGAAGGCTCTACCCCGAAGGAAAAAAAACAACGCAAAAAGGTTTAAGTTGGGAAGATGAGTCCAGGAGACAAAAAATTGCCCAAAAATAACGTATGAAAAATGTCGGAAAAGCGTGCCAGGTCACAATTTTTGATGTATTTCTTTGTATTATTATATAGGGCATGCAGTGGATGAGTCAACCACTTATGAGCTTTGTCATTTAGCGCAAAGATATTTTTGGCAACATTTTATTAAGCATTTGGGATTTAGCATGGATGAGTCAACAACTTGAATTTAGCGGTTATGCCAAATATAAAAAGGAGCACAAAAGATATAAAGCATAAGCATGAACGAGTTGGCAGCTCTGATGGCGCCATGGATATATTTGAAGCCAAATTTGGCCAAAATTCTAAATTCTAAAAAAATTCCAGAATTGAAAAAATTATTAGTTTGACTCAGAGAAACAAGAGAGCAGTGTTTGAAGACTTGAAGAACACATTGATATGACTTGATAGAGTAGATTTAGAAGACTCAGCTGAACATGACAAAGACACAAATAAGAGATTCATGAAAATATCGAAGTGCTAGATAACTGAGTTTCAATTCCAAAGATATTAGTCCAAATTTCTTTATAAGCAGAGTCGAGTTAGAGCAGGGGTGTGTGAAAGAGAAGTGAGAAAAAAGGTGTGAGATTGTGCTGAGTTTGGTGAAATAGATGAAGGTGTTTGTAATGGTGGTTTTGGTGAGTGTTTGAGAGAAAATTTGATTTAAGGTGAAGAGGTAATGGCTTCATGATTTGAGTATGAAAATTGTATGCAGATGAATCATTGAGGTCATTCAATTTGTAGATTGCAAGTTAGGGGTTGTAGCTCCTTCTAGTAGTTGCTGGTAAATACTTAGGGGTTGTCTCTTCGTTCAATAATAGCTGATAAACTTAGGGGTTGTATGTCCTTTCAGTTGTAGCTAATAAATTAGGGAGTAGTTGCTTTCTGTTGGTTGTAGCCATAGAACTTTGTAACAAGAAGTTGTAGCTTTCTTTATGAGTAAATTGAAAGAAATATTTGAACAATGTGTATGTGATACATATGTTATTTCTTGCCATGCTCATATAAATTAATTGTTGGAAATATTTTTAGTGTTCTAAGTAAAATAAATTTTAAAATTCCTACAGTACTAATTCACCCCCCCCCCCCCCCAGTATTGTCGTGGTTTCCAAAAATATATATATATATATATATATATATATATATATATATATATATATATATATATATATATATATATATATATATATATATATATATATATGATTTTCATATTGTTGTCGCACAGAATGTCTAGGCACCGTAACAACGGCTCAGATCAGGGTCTGTCACCCTGATCCCCAATCTCTCTATTTAAGTTGTCTCCTTATAGCAGAATAAGGGGGGTAGACCTTATGGAAATGGAATGAAGGAGAACTAGTTGGGAAGCAACTAGTTCGGGAGACACAATTAAACGACCAAATACTTGTAGAAGATATAGCAAGATTAAACGATTTTATTGAATTTGAGTGATTGATATAAATGTCTTATGGAGTTAACTATCTTGCTAACAATTTAGGACCAAATACTTGATGAGAAATTGCTGCTAGGCAATGATAAATTATAATGCAGAATGTAAGAAAAATGATTGAAGGGGCGAGATGAAGCAAGCTTTGAAGATGAGAGGTGATGTTAAAATCCTAAAGCACTTAGATTATAAATAATCTGATCTAACCACTAAGTACTTAAGCGAGAGTGCCAATTATGAAGATAAAATTTCTCATTTAAAAGATATATAATTTGTTACAAATCCACAATAGAGTACTCAATAAAGATATCGATCACACTTGAAGAATCTCCCAAAACTTAGATATTCAATAACAATTCAATAATTCAAGTAAATGAAATATGAGTTAATTAAACATTAGACGATTTTAATCAATAACACACATTTAAAAATCTCATGCCAATAATCATCAAACCCAGCTAAAGCATATGAAATTAACTAGCACTTACATCTTAGTAATTATTTATCAAGATATACCATGAAATGTTGATGCTAAATAAACACTTCGTCGAGCAATTTATGGATTAAATGATATTCAAAAATAATGCAAATCCAAAAATTACATTTTCTCCTATAGTTAAACTTAGGGTACTTAAAAAAAATTAAATTATGTCAACCATAAGAATTTCTCCACAATTAAATTTCTTACCAAGCGTAAAGGATCTAAATATATCAAAACCCTAAATTGAAATTCCAAAATTTATATACAAAAAAGAATTAAAAATTAAACTATACACTAAAGTTAAAAAAAAAAAAAAAGAACTTTGATTTTTTTTAAAATTTTAAAGTTAGGATTAAAATTTATTTTTTTGAAACTTTTGAATATTTTTATAAAGTTAAAAACTAATAAAATTGAAAAAAAATCAAAATTTGAAATGTTAATAAAAAACCTTTATACAAAATAAAATAATGTTTTTGTTTTTGTTTTGTTTTTTTTGTTTTTGTTTTTTTTTTCGAACAAATTCGGTTGTATTATATTTCCAAAAAGTTGAGGAGAGATGCTTCTCCAATACAAAATTCCCCAAGTTTGTTACATAGGGTGGTCTGCTTGGGGATTCTTTCCTGAGATATGCTGCTTGATTTACATTTTCCTTTCCTTCTTTTGGGTTTGGACACTGTTACATTGGAGCTGTACTATTTGACAAACTGAAATGAAAGCAAAATACACTTGACTTGCATAATAAACTATGATAGACTATGATTACTACTACAATTTGAAGCTACATCCTTGGGTGGCCAGAGACTTTGAAGGGATATTTGTTGATGGTTTTTTCACTACCTCGATACCTGCTTCCTTGGTCCATTGATGTGGAACCTTGCTCCGACTTTTTGCTCATTGCTTCTTGGATGAAGTTCAGTGATTCCTTCAAATGGCTGCAACTGTTCTTTAGCATTCTTATTTCTTCATTACATGTCTTCCATCGTGATCTCATATAGGCCATCTCTGCCTTTGAATTTTCTTTATCCCGCTGGATCTAGTTCTTGAGATTCTCTATCACAATTCGATGTGATTTGCAAAATTCACAAGGATGGGGTCTATTCTTCAGAGGATCCATATGTGTATTTCTGTTGTTGATGCTACGCACAGTGAAGGCTTCCTCTCCCACAGGTGGTTGTCTCCAAGGCTCAGCACTTGATCTTCTTGCACAAAACTTTAAGATTGATGCGAACCTCTTGCTGTGAAGAGGCTTATAGCGTAGAAAGGGAGCCAAAATCCACGCAAGCAGCAGAGGTTGGAAAGCCCAGAATACAAAGGAAAAAAGCAAGGGAAGGCACGCTATCTGCGTGATGTGAATAGAAACTGAGGTTTGGGTGGGTGCTGTGCGAGAGGCATGAAAATAAAAGCCAGAATTACGGTGGGTTGGAGGGACAAGGAGAGTGCTGTTTGAGAGGGTGGGCTGGAAAAAGCATAAAAGCCGAGAGGTAACAACGGAAAACGCAGAGGAGAAGGCAGAAACCACATGAAAATACCAATGCGAGAATTTTAGATGGGGTGTTGCTTGGATGATGCATTTTTTACAATTGCGCAGATAGGATGAGAATGACAGGCGGTTCATGGGATGAAGCTTGCCCAGAAATTTTGAAGTACTGTTATCAAAGATTTGGAGAATATTGCAGTGTTGTGGAGTTGTATCAATTTTGACATTTTTCATAGTTTTGGATTCAAAAGGAATATTGTTGTTGTCATTGGATTTCTGATTTGATGTGATTTGGTTGTTTTCCATCATGACAAGAGGAGGGAGGGTTAAGGAATATGAATTTGGGATATGATTTCTCCAATTTGTGCTTGTCCAGCATTTCGTTGGACTCCCGTATTTTCTTGCTCATCTGCCTTCTTGTTATTCTTACCCAAGCTTGGAATTCCTCTTCAATTTTCCTAATTTTCCATTTTTGATGCATCATTTGTAATATCCCTGTTTAGGGCAACCCTGTTGTGGGTGAGCCCTGCCACGTGTCCGAGGTCTGCGGAGATATTTAGCTACGGGACTGTTTAGCCGCCACCCTTGAGATGCTCTGGTGGGTTGTTTAGCTCACCCTTAACACCCTGGGATGCCACCCTCGCTAACAGTCCGATCTTTTGGTGTAGTGGTTGGGCCTACAATGGTATCAGAGTGTCGAACTTGGCCCAGCCTGCAGGGTTTTAGTTTTAATTGTAGAATTTTCCAAGTGTTTATATTACGAGTACAGAAAGAGATTATTTCCATACAGAGCAAGTGTTATTAAAAGTCGTGGAGCAAGAGCCGAGTAATTATTTTGAGGCTATATTGAGGTTTAAAGTGCTGTGCTGTCACTGTTATTGTGCCACAAGGCCATGGGTTACTGAAGCTCTCTGCACATATTTTTCAAGCGAAGGTTTGGATGTTTTAAGAAGAACATTATTTGGACGACAAAATGCATCTTTCTGAAGGAGAATTGAGACTTGGAAGCTGCCGTATTTCGCAAAGGGAAAAATCAAAACTTTAAATGGAGGGACGATTTTTTTTTGGGTGAAAAACAGATTACGAGTGTCCCTTTTCTTGACTGTTAGACGAGTTTTACTGTTGGTCGTGGGAGCGTTAAACACTTGAAAGGGCTGCCGTAAAAATCGTGTTTGCCATAATTTGAAATTCAAAGTCGGAAAATGGAGGGCGACTAGCTACAACTCGATTTGAGCCGAGAACGGGTAGCATTTCAGCCGCTTTGTGAACCTGTCATAGAGGCAATTCAACGAGGTGATGCCTTGGATAGCGGGAGCCTCAAAAGTCAGAAGCACCCTGTGTATGGTGAAAAATATGATATTGACTGGTTTCTAAGGTTAAAAAGTGATCGATCCAATCCAAAAGAAGTCCAATTAAGTGATCCGAGCTTGAGCGTCGTGACAAGAAAGTGGTTGGGAGGGCCGCATTATTTGTTACGTGGCCACATTATTACATCAAGGAAAACGCTGTTATCCAAAATATCGCTTACGGTAACATTGCCCAGCCACCATCTTTGACAATGGATCAAGCCGCAGCCAGTGCCAATTTCGGTCGGGAAAGGTCTAGACCTCTAACAGTAGGCGAATTTTCTTGTGTCGAGCATGCGTTTGGGACAACCATCGACAACCGTCACTACTATCTCAATTTCCACAGGGATAGGAGCATACATCAGATTGGAGGCTCAGTCTTGGGCAATACGTGGAAGCTGTTCTACATCAACTTGTAGTTTAATATCACCCAAAATTTCAACTACCACAAGTGTCTAACCTGTGCATTGTTTCCAGGGCAGTTTTTTTTTTCATAAGCAAATATCAGATCGCACCACTGTAAAATTCACACAGAAAATTCTTTCTGAGGGGCTGAGCGTGTATATTGAAGCCAAATATTATTTGCTAGGTGGTTATTTATTTTACAATGGTCGTGGAAATTATTCACAACTGCCATACTAACGACAGAAAGCCAAAGGAAAGTTTGAGTGGGGCCGCAGACCTTATAAACAACCAAGTATAATGCAGCCGAGTGTAATGGTGCCATTATTAATAAACATTAGACGCCCAGATTTATGGCTTCATGCTTTTTGGTTGTCATAAAAGGGAATTTGCAGAGAGCCGAGGATCGTTATTTTTAACACTGCAGGGTGGAGCCGACGGTCGCAGCGAGAATTTTGTGAGGGATCATGGTGCCGTAACCAGTCGCATGGCTCAAACTGAAACCAGGTTTCACTTACCACCTTTCCATTCACTAGCTGCTTGAATGTATTGAAAGGAGTTAAATTGATGGAAAATAGTGAGTTATTTTATATTTCATAAGTGGCATCTGTATCACAGCTGTGACTAAGCACTGGCTTAAAAATCTGATGTGTTATTTGTCCCCCTACACATGTAATGTAAAAATCAGATCAAACAACAAAATCATGAAATGTTTGACTCATAAAATTTCTTGAAAATAAAGAGGACATTTTTACAAACAATTTTTTGTTAAGAAACAAAATAAACTCAGAAATGAAATACTGAGTTGAAACAACTCAGAATTGCACCTACAACATTGTGCAAGCAATCTGTTTGCTAAAACACTTCATTGGGAAATATAGAAAACTCAGAAAAACAACGATCTTTTCACTGGTTGAACCATGGAGGGATTCCTAAATAGATTGATGAGAATAAAAATAGAAGTTGGTTCCTTGAACCACCATGCATCAGAAGACTAGAAAACCAAGCATAACAACAGACCTTTTTCAAGAGGAATTTATGCCATCCTTCAAAAAGGACAGCTAGAAGATTTGCAGGGAACATTGGAGATTGGTCACAAAATTTTTGCACTTGGGGAAGATTTGAAACACATGAAGATGACATAGAGAGTTCTGTCCAAACTTGATGAACTTCTGTCCAAAATAAGCCAAGAAGAAGGGAAGAAGCTGATTTGGGCTCTAAAACCAGCTATGATTGCTCTTATACAACCCAAATTCTTGGAGGAGCCTTGTGAAGGGGTCACACTTCTAGTTGCAGCTTTCCTCAGTAACATCATGAAGTTGACCGCACCTATAGCTCCATACAATGGTGATGTTATGAGGAGGAATATGAGATTGATTGTAGAGACTTTTCAGGAGTTGGACAACAGTGCAGGCTCTACCTTCCGGAAGAAGCTTGAGATTCTATGGAGTATGGCCACATTCAAGACTTATGTCATCATGTTTGACCTTGAGTGTGATGACTTAATCCTGCAGATTTTCCAATGGTTCTTCAGCATTAGGGAACATCATCTTGATAATATCAAAGCACACATGCAGTCCATTTTTTCTTCATGTATGAGAGACCATGGGACCATTGGCCGAGAGTTGCAGACCCGGTTGTTGAGCATTTGGAGGAGAGAGCAGTTGGTCTGACCTGCTACTTATGAGCTAGCCCAAGGGCTGGTTGAGAAGAATATTGGGCTATTCAGGATTCAGTTGACCAGGGAGGATCTGCTCCAGTTTGGTGGGTCAGGCAACATAAATGAGCTGAGGAGGAAGGGACTTTGCTTCATTTGCAAAGAACCTTGGGGGCCTGATCACTCATGTTTGAGAGATGTAGATGAGGTGGTAGAGGTAGAGCAAGTAGACGTTCCTTCTGTATGCGAGGATGAGGACTCTTCTTCAGATGAGTCCATGGGATCATATGAGGATGCTTCTGGGGAGCGAGAGCAGCCATGCAGAGATGATGATGATAGTAGACCAAAGCTGTGTTCTAGTGTGCAGGGTGAGCAGTCAGGGGACTGTATAGGAGATATTCTGGGTGATGAGTCCCTTGTGAAAATTCAGCCAAAGCGGCATATGATGGAGCTTGAGTTAGCATAGGAGGATAATATTCACATCAGGCATGATATTCTTTTGGGGGAGAGCCAAATGGGCGCCCACATTGAGCCGATGAGGGTTATGCAGCTAACATTGGGGTCAGCCATTGAGGTGGAGCAGTCAGATGCATTGACATCGAGTGCGATGACGGCAGTTGCAGATCCATATCCTCTGGAGGTGTTGGAGGTTGATGGGATCGTTCTGCAGGGGGATAGTAGACAACAAGAGTATGAAATTCCTAATCAGGAGTGGGAGGAGCTGATGGAGACGATGGAGCATAAATCTGTGGGTCGACACAGGGATGAAGTGCAGATAGATGTACACGCAGTCAACAGAGTTGCAGTATTTTCAGTGAGTAGCACTCTCCAGGAATACATTGATGGGGCTTGCAGCATATCTTGCCCACTTTGGCCCATTATAGAGATAGGGGCTTCCTTCTATAGGCAGCTTCCATTGGCAGACAGGGTAGAGCAGTGGGAGTTGGTTACGGGCTAGCGACAACACTCTGGGCATGTTCCATGTGCAGTTGTTGCTACATTGGATTCTTCTTCTAGGATGGACTGGCGGGAGATCATGAGTTGGTACCCTCTTGATGGTATGGTATTCTTCATAGGAAGCACAACAGAGCAGGGGCCCTTAGACATAGTATATGTTACAGATTCCAGTTGGCAGGGGGGCACAGGTCGTCGTTACTTCAGCACTCCTTCTCGATTTCAGGAGAGTAGGATCAGCATGGGATTGAGTAAGGACTTGGATTGGAGAGAGGTAATGAGTTGCTATATAGTTGGTGGGGTAGCATATGCAGTTACAGGTACATCACAGCAGGAGGCCATGAGAATTGATGCTTAGAGCATCAGCTATAGCTAGAGGTAGTGCGCAGCCTGAGCCGTGGGAATTGGGTGATGATTGGCCATGGTGGCGTTGAGATATGGGAGGATTGTGTGTTGATTAGTACAGAGAGAGATCAGTTTGGGATCCCAGCATTGAGGGGTCTGTTCCGAGTGGTTTGACACAGGTGCATAGCAGCACCCAGAGGTTTGTATGGGATCCAGGCATTGGGTCTGAGTTGCGGCGGGCCAACAGAGTGGCCTACATATTTCAATTACTTGAGGGCAAGCAATCTTGGGGTGGAAGGTCTGTAATATTCCCATTTTTGGTGTCACCTATGAAAGGGCCAGGTTGGTCTTCCAGAGTTAGGAGCAGACAGGTCAAAGGTACAGATTGGTGCTATCAGCAGGCTCAGGGGATTTTTGGAGGAGTTTTGAGGAGTTTTCATGTTTTCCAGAGGCATTCGCTTGATATACTCCATCATCCGAGCGGTTTGGCTTTCGTTCCGGTGCATTCCAATAACTTTCGGAAATTTCAGTTATTTTTGGGCTTAACTCAGTTGATTACACTCAAGGTGGCATTCCGGGAGGAATACATGATGAAACACCTCAGTGTAATATCTCATTGGAACTGGGACGAGGATACCTACATGGTGGGATAGTCAAACATAGATTCCAGTGACCAGAGGAGGCGTGGTAGCCGATTTACCCTTTTCTGCATTAAAAAGGAATATTTAATAAAAGGGAAAAGTGCTCCATGAATAAAATAATAATAAAATAATGCTCTAGAAGGCTCTAAGAGATCTATAAAAGAAAGGGAGGAGGCCATTAGGAGATATCTTTGGAGTAGATCATTTGCTTGTGTATGAGAGGTTTGAGGACGTGGTTCTCTACTTCAGCCGTAGCCCCAGGACGGAAACCCTCGAGTGATTTGTGAGTGTTGAACGGAAACATAATACTCTTGAGGAGACTTCACTTAGAAGTTTCATAGAGCTTCAGATATTGGTGTGAGGATCATTCATATCTTCAACTTGGGCTTCATCATCTTCAGTGGGTTCAGTGACAGCTGTTGCCAGAGGGAGAGGGCAGCAGTTCAGTTTTGGGAGGCCATCGCCATGTAGCAGTGCAGTAGATTTTATTGTTGGCCTATTTCTATCTCAGCACTTTCTGGGTCAGATCTATATGTAAACCCCTCTTATTAGTTATAATAAAAGATGAGATTATTCTATTCTATATGGTATTCGATTGCAGTAGTTATGTGTTTAATTTTACATGGCAATCTTCTGTTGAATAAATGATTGATATTTTGGTATAATTTGGGGTTTAAGTAAATTCAGTAAAATATCCCATTTGGGGATATTAAAGGCGTAGGCCTAACCACTACACCAAAATCCCGGAGTATTAGCGAGTGCATCATCCCAGGGTGTTAAGGGTGAGCTCAACAGCCCACCGGAGCATCTCGAGGGCGACAGCTAAACAGCCCCGCAGCTAAACAGCTCCGCAGACCTCGGACACGTGGCAGGGCTCACCCTCAACAGGGCTGCCCTAAACAGGGATATTACAGCCCACCACGCTCCGCAGGTCTCGACCTTGAGACCTCGGCTATGATACCACGTAATATCCCCAAATGGGATATTTTAATGAATTTACATAATTTTTTGCTTGATGCAAAACTTATCCAGATTATTTCTTCTTCTTAGAGTTGGCTAAGGTTGATTCCTTTGGCCCCTTTTGTTGTGATAAATTCCACCATCAATCCCCATGCTTTTGATGTGATTGTGCTTAATTTTGGGATTTTGTCTTTGAAAATTGCTCAATTTATTGCTAGCCATAATCGCCAGTAGAGGAAAGTGGGAAGGCTGTTCCAAAGGCGATTCATTGTTTGTTTATTTTTGGAAGAGTGAGGGTAATTTCTCTTCCATCTGCTCATAAATTGGTTTAAAGGAATATTATAGTTCATTTTTGCTGCTGTGGGTATCACCATTACCTCCCATCATTTTCTTGTGAAGGCGCAGTCCAGAAATCAATGTTTTTCTTCCTCCTTTCTACATAGTGGACATTGAGATGGTCCACATATTCTTTTTATATTTAGATTCTCTGTAGTTAGATATTTGTTGTGAAGTAAAATCCACAAAAAGATTTTTATTTTAGGGAGAGATTCATCCTTCCATGATAATCTCCACTATTTCCAATCTTGTTGATTTTAACTCTCATGAAGCTTTTGGTATCCTATTCTAATGGTGTAGTCTCCTCCTGTTGGTTCCCATATATATAAATCCTTTGTACTTTTATCTATCGGGGTTGTTCCTTCCAAGAGTGTTGTCAATTAGTTCCATTGGCCTGTGAGATCACTTGGAAGCTTTGGATTGCTCCAATGCTTCCAGTCTCCATCCTTCTCCCATTTTGAAATGTCTTTCAACTTGTGAAGAACTTCCCTTGTCATCGATTCTTTTAATTCTTTCAGACTTGGGTTGCTTCCCAAAGGGGGATTTCCCATTATGCTGTCTTCCCAAATGCTTGTTTGCTCCCCATTTCCTGGTCTCACTGTGATGTGATCTCTAATTATTTGAGTTGCATTGATGATTGCTTTCCATATCTGGGTACATGGCATCAAAGGGGTCCTATCTAGGATCAAAATTCTGGATCCATTGAGATATTTGGCCTCAAGGGAAACTTTCCACCATGACTTTTCCCCTTTTAGGAAGTGCCATGTTATTTTTCTTCCCAGTGCTATGCTCATTAGTACTGGGAGTTTTATGTCAAGATCCCCACTTTTATATGAAGTTGTCACTTGTTTCCAATTTATCAAGCTGAATTTTTTCTTTTTTCTTTTCCCTCCCTGCCAGAGAAAACTTTTTATTATTAATTCTATTTGTTTATGGATGCTTGTAGGAGCCAAAATAAGAGTGAATTGGTATAGTGGCAGAGCTGCCAATATGGACTTTATGAGTGTAATTCTACCAGCTTGGTTTAGCCATAGCATTCCCCATGCCTAGATTTTCACCTTCATTTTTTCTGCAAACTTACTCCATATTTCGTTCTTCATGTTTTTCTTATTTATTGGCAGCCCCTGATATTGAAAATGGTCCCAGCTGTTTTGGAAGGGAATATTCAGGATTTGTGACATTTTCTGCAGGGTCCTTATGGGAGTGTTCCAGCTGTATAAACAAACTTTGCCATTGTTAACTAGTCCTCCGAAGACCTCCAAGAATCTATCCAAGATAGCTTTGAATCTTCTTGCCACTATGTAGGAGGCTCCCCCCAGGAGAAGTGTATCATCCACAAACAGAGAATGATTTATTCTTTTGATTCCTTTGCTTATGGGGAGGCCTGTTAGTGTGGAGTTTCTTCTGCAGTTTTCCAAATTTCTACTGAGAGAGTTTGCCATTATGATATATAAGAAAGGAGATAGGGGGCAGCCCTGCCTTAATCCTCTTGAGCTTTGGAAAAATTTGCAGGGTCTTCCATTTATCAGAGGAGCTATCCAAGGACCCACTGTGCAAGCTTGAATAAGTTCTACAAAATCATCTGAAAACCCAGAGGTTTTTAACACAACAACAAGAAAATATAGAATTACTCTATCAAAGGCTTTTGCCATGTCCATTTTTAGGATGAAGCCATTTTAATTATTGGAGAGACTGGTATGGATGGCTTCTTGGACTAGGATGATGTTTTCCACAATTTGCCTATTTCCAGAACAAATCCCCCTTGGTTTTCAGAGATCATAGAGGGAAGAAGAGGTTTCAGCCTGCCAGGTATGATTTTGGAAATTATTTTGTATGAATTGTTATAGAGGGACATGGGCCTGAAGCGATTGAGAGAGGATGGCCGGGGGTCTTTGGGTATTAGGGCCAAAAAAATTTAGTTGGTGTACCCTCCAATATTCCTTTACATATTTTATCATTTTCTGCAGATCCTTTTTGATAAAATTATAGAAGGTCCTGTAGAAGGCCATGGGAAAGCCATCCGATCCCGGAGCCTTGTCTGGTTGCAAAGCCTAGATTGCTGCCTTTACTTCTTCTTCTGTCACTTCCTTTGTGAGTGAGATATTGATGCTTTTGTCAATGATTTTTGGGATATGCCTCAAGAACTCTTTAGGGTTTGCATGGCTATCTGGGGCTGTGAGGAGTTTTCTAAAGTGGTTGAAAGCCTCATTTTTTATTTCTTCTTGCCCTTTTAACTCTTGTCCTTATCCTCCTGTAATATTTTCAATATTGTTCTTTATCATTCTCATTTTTCCTGAGTTGTGGAAGAAAGAGGCATTCTTGTCTCCAGCTTGCATCCATATCTGTTTAGACTTGAGCCTCCAAGTTTCTTCTTCTTTCCTGTTGTTTCTGTAGATTTTCCATTACACCTCTTTTTCTCTTGCTTCCTTCTCTATGGTGCTGTCACTACTTTCTAACTCCTCTTGAATTTTTTTAGCTCATTTTTTAATTCCTCTTTCTCTTTGTGGGGTTCCTTATATCTATTTTTTGCCCAATCTTTTAGTCTTACTTTTGTTGCTTTTATTTTTGTTTCCCATATGAAAGTTGGAGATTCGCTGATGTTTTCCTTCCATACTTTTTCCACTTCCTTTTGTGCTTCTTCAATGCTACCCCAGAGTTGATTGTATTTGAAAGGTAGTGGCCCGTATTTTTCAGCCATACCAAGCTCCAGTAGGACTGGTTTATGGTCAGATGCTGCTGAGGGAATAATTCTGGAGGCTACTCTACTATAGTTTCTTATCATCTTATCTCGGATGAGGATCCAATCTAACCTTTCCTTGATGTTTGCCTAACCTATTCGTCTATTATCCCAGGCATATTTCCCGTTTTTTAGAGGGATGTCAAGAAGGTTACATTGTTCCATTATTTCTTCTAGAGCTTCTCTGCTTGGATCCAGCAAGAAATTCCCTCCTCTTTTTTCTTCTGCTTTGAGAATTAAATTGAGATCTCCCCCAACAATGAGGTTTTCTTCACGATCATCCCCAATACTTTATTTTAAGGTCTGCCAGCAATTCTCCTTATCTCTATAGTGATTAGGGGAGTAAATGTTGTAGATGCTGGTTTTCCTTCCAGTTTCAACGTTTTCCAAATTTGTGTTTATCTAGTGTTCTGATTTTATGTGTTGATGCAGTTTCCACTTTCCTTTTTTCGATATAGTGCTTATCTTTCCTGATGCTCCATTAGCAGATATTGCTTTTCCTTCATATATTCTAGCTTTTTATATGATCTTTTCAACTTCTTGATTGCTAAGTTTTGTCTCTTGAATTAAGAGGATGTCTGGTTTTTCACTTTTTATCAGGTCTTTTAAAAAATTGATTTTGCAGGGATGACCCAACCCTCTACAATTCCAAGAGACAACTATCATTATTTATAATTGTGGGTGACTGTGGGACCCTTCCCTTTATTTGTTTGTTGCATTTTCTCTTTATTCTTTGGTCCTTTTTCTAGAAATTTCTCCAGCCTCTGTTATGTTCCCAGTGAAATGTCTTTGGTTGCTTCTTCATCCCTGATTTCTTTGTTTGATCTCCTTCCAACTTTCTTGGTGTTCTCGGTATTCTGAAGTTTTTCTTTAGATTGGTTTCTTGTTAGGATTCATTCCAAGATTTGGGGGATGGATTTGTCTGTCTGGTGAGGGGATCCTGGGGAGGAAGGGGCAGAGGATGAGAGGAGAGAGGGTTTAGGAGATGAGGAGGAGACCAGATCTGATGAAATGAGAGCAGATGAAATAATGTCAAAAGGATTTATCCCCAAAGGGGAGGGGAGGGTTTGGGGATGGTTTTTTGAGAGGAAGGAGGAGATCTAGGTGGTGGAGGGGGTAGAGGGGGATGAGGTCCTGATGTGGGCTTTGAGGCTGTCTTCTTATTTTTAAATTGTTCCCATTTTGGATCTGAGGTTTCTTCTTCATTTTTTTCACGCTCCTCTCTTTTAATACATCTATTGGCGAAATGACCGTATTCATGACATACCTTACATTTGAAGGGGATTTGCTCGTAGTCCAGCTGTTGGATATGGACCTAGTTGTCCACCTTGATCTTGACAGCTTCCGGGAGGCCCTTTCCTAGATCCACCTCGACGTAGATTCTTGAGCATGCCTGCATGTTATCTTTGGGTTCACTTATGTCAATTTATTTTCCCACTCCATTTCCTATTTCCCGGACCGAGTCATCGTTCCAGCAGTGAAGCGGAAGGTGCGACAATCTGACCCATACCGGTACAACATTAGAAACATCCAATTCTGGATCAAAATCTGGAGTCCATCAGTTAAGATAAAGGCCTCTTGTGTCTATGAATTAAGGCCTGCTTCGAAAGATTAGATCTCGACCACTTTTGGTCTCGAAATTAAATGTATAGTATCCCCTTCCACAAAATCAAATGGTGATTTTACCTTGTGTGAACTGGATCCAGTTCCTCTCCACCCATTTTTGCACTGTTTTGGGTGACGACCATAGTCCTGTAAACTAACCTACAAGTCCTTTCTCCACGAGAGAGATCGCGAATTTCCTTGGCACGGATGGTGGTAAAGAAATTTCTGGTATGGCTTCCAGTTTTCTTACAAATTTTGTGGCTGCTGGTCTGGTTCTGCTGGGTATGTGTTATATTCTTTAACTTTCGGTGGGTAGTCCGCGTCCATGGTTTTGTGCATGGTTTTGCACATGGTTTTGGGGTACGATGGTTTTTGGCCCCTAGTATTTTTGTAGATCCGGTCAAGGGAACTACGGTTATGTTATAATCCAGGGTTAATGGATTGGGGTTTATGTATGCTTCGGCATGTATATATACGTGTTGTAACACTAAAAGGAATATAATGAAAAATCAAGTTGGTCGTCCCGATTTGGGACCCAGGGGAAAATCTCTGTGTTTATATGTTTTATGTTTTATGCTCTAGCTATTGTTTGTTTTCTGTTATAAGATTCATGTGTAGATAATTTATGTTCAGGGTTAAAACCTACATTTGGTATCAGAGCCAGGTTTCGGCTTCAAGGGGACGCCTTTGCTGCTGAGGGTTTTTTTCTCGGGCCTGAGGTAGACCCTGTTTAGTGGGAGATCTGCGAGATCGATTCTTGCGGTGAATGAAGATGGTGGGCGGCGGGAAGATAGAGATCGAGAAATTTAATGGTCAGAGTTTTGAGTTGTGGAAGCTCAAGATGGAGGATCTGCTGGTGGATAAAGATCAGTGGATCGCGGTAGATCCAAGTACTAAACCAATGACAATGTCAGATGAAGATTGGAAGAAACTGGATCATAAGGCTAAGAGCACAATACGGTTGTGTGTCTCAAATTCAGTATTATTGAATGTATCTGGGGAAGCTACTGTGAAGACCTTGTGGGACAAGCTAGGGACTTTGTACCAATCTAAGTCTCTAGGGAATAAATTGTTCCTAAGGAAAAAGATGTATAACATGAGGATGAAGGATGGAGACTCGGTGACAGAGAATTTGAACGCCTTCAATACTGTGGTAAGTCAGCTGTCATATGTTGATATTAAAATCTCAGATGAAGATAAGTGCATCATTTTTTTGTGTTCTCTACTAGACTCATGGGATAGTCTGGTTATTGCAATAGGTAGAAATACAAATACCTTGAATTTTGATGACATTGTCTCAGCCTTGTTGTTGGAGGAAATGAGACGGAGAAATATGGAGGGTTAGAATGGAGATGCCTTATCTATACGAGGAAGGTCCCAAAACAGAAACAAGAATAAGGTTTCGAGTGGGAGATATAAATCTAGAGGGAGATCTAAATCTCCTGGAAAGTTTGTAAAAGTGTGCTGGAAATGCGGAAAGGAAGGGAACTACAAAAAGGACTGCAGATCTAAAGCTCCTGAGAAAGGAAAGGGATCTGATGATGCTCCTTCTGCAGAGGCAAAAACCACCTCGGATGAATGTGGGGATGTATATTTGGCTTCTTTTTCAAATACACATGTAGATCATGAGTCATGGTTGATTGACTCAGGTGCATCCTTTCACTTCACTCCCCATAGGGAGTGGTTCTGCGAGTATGAGAAATATGATGGTGATGTCTTCCTAGGGGATGATAGGAAGGCCAAAATCGTCGGACGTGGAAAGGTCAAGCTAAAGCTACAAGGTGGAAGGATTAGAACACTTCCTGGTGTTCTGCATATTCCTGCATTGGCCAGAAATCTGATTTCTGTAAGCAAGATGGATGATGCAGGTGTAAAAACAATGTTCGAGAAATATGCTTGCAAGATGGTTCGGGGAGCACTGGTATTAATGCGGGGAGTTCGGATTGGAACTCTGTACAAGCTACAAGGTAGCACTGTTATTGATGGGTGTAACAATTCTGTGGTTCCTGAAAGTGGAGCGGAAAGCCTAGCTGTCTCTGGAGAAAAGACCATGCTATGGCATCAAAGGCTTGGACATATTGGAGAGAAGGGCCTTCAGATACTACATAGAAATGGTATGGTAGAAGGTATGTCTAATTGCTCTCTGGATTTCGATTTCTGTGAACATTGTGTATATGGGAAGCAGAATCGGGTGAGTTTTCCTTCTGGTGCTAAGAGGGCGAACAAGATATTAGAACTTGTGCACAGTGATGTGTTTGGACCTGTGTCAGTTCCATCACTAGGAAAGTCTATGTACTATGTTTCATTCATAGATGACTTCTCAAGGAATACATGGATATATTTCTTGAGGAAGAAATCTGAAGTCTTTGACAAATTTAAAGAATTTAAGGCTCTGGTGGAAAACCAGAAAGAGAAGAAGATAAAGGTGCTGAGGACAGATAATGGTGGGGAGTTCTTCAAGAAGGAATTTGAAGAGTTCTGTAAGAAGTGTGGTATAGCACGACAAAAGACTACTCCATACACACCGCAGAAAAATGGAGTTGCAGAAAGAATGAATAGAACACTGATGGAAAAGGCTAGAAGCATACTCAGTGGTACCGGGTTAGGACAAGAATTCTGGGCAGAGGCAGTGGAGATTGCATGCTATCTGGTTAACAGATCACCTTCATCAGTGTTGGAGGATAAGACCCCACATGAGGTATGGACTGGTAAGAAACCTTCTCTTTCACATCTAAGGGTATTTGGATGTGATGCATATGTACATGTTCCAAAGGAGAAAAGGACCAAGTTGAATAATAAATCTGAAAGGTGCATCTTTATTGGGTATAAGGATGGTTTAAAGGGTTACAAGCTTTGGAACCCAAAAACAAGGAAGGTTGTGTACAATCGAGATGTGGTGTTTAGAGAAGTGAAAGATGTTGTTAAACATGAAGTCCTACCAAAGGAACCTGAGAAGATAGAGTTTGAGCTAAAGGAGGATGAATAAGACTCTACAACAGAAGAAGACTCAGAAGAAGAAGAGCCACAAACTCCGGCTTTGAGAAGATCAGTTTGGGAAAGAAGGCAACCAGAAAGGTATAGTCCATCTGCTTTCTGTTCAGGTTTTGCCTTAACTATAACTGATGATGAACCCATAACTGTCAGGGAGGTAGTAGATTCAGAGGATGGAAAACTCTGGAGGGAGGCCATGGTTGATGAAATGACATCCTTGCACAAAAACAATGCTGGGATCTGGTGGAGTTGCCGGCTGGAAGGAAGCCCATTGGGAGAAAATGGGTGTTCAAGAAGAAGATGAATGTAGAAGGCAAGGTGGAGAAATACAAAGCTCGGTTGGTAGCGAAAGGTTATTCCCAGGTGCCGGGAATTGATTTTGGTGATATTTTTCTCCTGTTGCCAAAGTTACTTCTATTAGATTACTTTTATCTGTTGCTGCTGCATTTGATTTTGAGATAGAACAGATGGATGTGAAGACAACATTTCTTCACGGGGATCTAGAAGAGGAGATCTACATGAAGCAAACTGAAGGCTTTATGGTGAAGGGTAAGAAAGAACTGGTATGCAGGTTGAAGAAGTCTCTGTATGGGTTAAAACAATCACCAAGGATGTGGTATCAGAAATTTGATACCTATATACGGGGACTTGGCTTCACCAGAAGCAAGGAGGATCACTGTTTTTATTTTAAATTAATTGGTGACTGTGTTATTTATTTGGTCTTGTATGTGGATGATATGTTGTTGATTGGAAATGACAAATAAATTATCCAAGATTTGAAGACCCAACTGTTCTCCAAATTCGACATGAAGGATCTTGGTGCTGCAAACTATATTTTGGGCATGGAAATTAAGAGAGATCGGGCAAAGAGGATGCTCTAGTTAAACCAGAGGAAGTATGTCGAGACTATATTGCAGAGGTTCAATATGCAGGATAGTAAACCGGTGAATGTTCCTATTCCTGTAGGTGTAAAGCTATCTGCTGAACAATGTCCCAAGACACAAGAAGAAGAGGAGTATATGTCCCATGTTCCATATGCAAGTGCAGTGGGTAGCCTGATGTATGCAATGGTCTGTACTAGACCAGACATTGCACATTCAGTGGGAGTATTGAGCAGGTTTATGTCAAACCCAGGGAAGGAGAATTGGACAGCAGTGACGCGGGTTTTCAGATATTTACGTGGCACTAGTGATTATGGCTTGTGCTACCAGGGAAGACCAGGATTGGAAAGAATATTGGACATTTGTGGTTTTGTTGATGCAAACTGGGCTGGAGATCTAGACCAAAGAATATCTACAAGTGAATATGTGTTTAACCTATTTGGAGGCGTAGTCAGTTGGATGAGTAAAATACAGTCTGTAGTGGCTCTTTCAACTACAGAGGCAGAATACATAGCGGCCACTCATGCAAGCAAGGAAACAATTTGGTTGCAGAGATTGTGTTCAAATATGGGGTTGGTACAGCAAGCTATAAGGATAGACTGTGATAGCCAAAGTGCAATTTTCTTGGCTAAGAACCCTGCTTATCATTCAAAGACAAAGCACATTGATGTTAAATATCACTTTGTTAGAGATATGGTTGAGGCTAAAAGGGTGTTGCTGGAAAAGGTGAACACTTTGAAGAATTTTTCAGATGCATTGACGAAGTCTGTGAGCACTCAGAAGTTCTCTTGGTGTAGAGAAACAATGGGTGTTGAAGAATTGGGCCAATGACTAAGATCTCCTGTGGCCCCCTATGGAAAGAAAACAACAAGTGGGAGAATGTTGGGAATGTTTGGTCCTTAATTTTTGGTGGGTAGTCCGCGTCCATGGTTTTGTGCATGGTTTTGCACATGGTTTTAGGGTACGATGGTTTTCGGCCCCTGGAATTTTTGTAGATCCGGTCAAGGGAACTATGGTTATGTTCTAATCCAAGGTTAATGGATTGGGGTTTATTTATGCTTCGACATGTATATATACGTGTTGTAACACTAAAAGGAATATAATGAAAAATCAAGCTGGTCGTCTTGATTTGGGATCCAGGGGAAAATCTCTGTGTTTATCTATTTTATGTTTTATGCTCTCGCCATGCGAGCTCCTTTCAAAATCATGATCTTAAGATCAGATCTTACACTCTAGGGTCTAGATCTGTCTCAGATCTAAAACATTTATCTAAAAACCCTCAAATATCACTTGCAAAAACTAGAAACAAGAAAACCCAGATACCCAACAACTTTACAAAAATCTAAAAATGAAAGCCCGAGTTAAAAATAAGAAAACTAAAGAAATTTATAAATATTTACACTAAAAATACAGATCTATACAATGTATTTACAGATATATGCACAAGATTTGCAGATATGTCAGATCTGAGGAGTGTAAGTTTGACTTCGCTCTCAGATCTGAAGATCTAAGGCTCTTACTATCCAGATCTAACTTTAAAATCAGACTTACACTCCTCAGATCTAAGGCACTTGATAGCCATATATAACTTTAAACTCAATGAAATTTAATATAAATTTTTAATCCAGGCACAAGCCCTAGAAAAACCCTGCAAAAATAGAATTTAAGATAAGCCTGGGGAATTAGATCCGGAGGGCTCTTCAGATATTATTTCCTTGGGAGTCAGCTATTCTAGCCGAGCACTTTCCCAAACGCCCAATTCTAAATTCGAAATATTTTTGCACACCTAAAGTTAAACTGTTAAATCAATAGAAAAATAAGATAAAAATGAAATTTTCAAGAGTCAGAGATACCTGCTAACTCAATCCAATTAAAATTCTTACCCTAAATCTAGTAACCTAAGCAATATACCTGTGCAATAGATTACTCTACAAGAGCCATTAATCAACAATTCGTTAAAATAATTACAAACAAAATATGAATTACAAATTTACCATAAAATGCTGAAGAGGAACACGACCATCAAATAAAACTGCAAAGACTTCGTTTGTATTATTCCAGAAAGTATTACAGGAGAGCTTCAAGAGCTAGTACAAGATCAAAATATCGGATGAAAATTAGACTAGCACTGACCTCTAATTTATAGGTAAAATATCCAACGGCTATTTTGCTTGATCCCCGTCAAAGTAATCTCGACCGTCGAAAAGGATTTGATTATCTTTTAATCTCGTCCGTCGAAATTATAATTTTTTGAGGAATTTTGAATTTTTAAATTAATTCCCTTTTAATTAACTCAAAAATAATATTTTTGAGTTAATTACCTCAAAAAATTGACTTTGACTTAACTACAAAGGCCCAAGGGTCCAAAATTTATCAACATTTTCAATATTCCCTTGGCCTCGGATCTTTAAATTATTTTCTTAGGGACCCACGAATTTTTTCTTTGAAGAATTTAATTTTACCTACGACATAAAATTAATTAAATTTTTGGCTTAGGATTTTTTATTTAATTTCGATAGAAAATTTAATTAATTGACTCAGGAGGGGATTAATTATTTTTCCAAACCTCTTTACATAAGATTAATACATTAAACCCATGAGGGGAACACCTGTTCGTAATAGACCCTCAATAATCTACCCAATTCTACGACTCAAAATATGATCTAGTAGACCCAACAATGTGTAATAAAATGATCTAGCCAATTATCTAGGATCATTCCCAGATTACTTTTACAAAGACTCGATAAAAAACACTAGGACTCACTTAATATCTTGACGAAAAAATCCACCCTAGCTTTGAGGTGAGGCTGGAGGGGAAAAACTCTGCCGATAATTTGTGTCTAGAGACATAAATGAGTCAGTGAGACGAAAAACCTCTTAGGATAGAAATCGTCACCAAAATACTAGGCTTACATACACAGGTTTTTACATACATGATGGTCTTACTGAGATCATTTACATTATAGGTATGCAGAATGGGTTTACATATTTTACAAAACTGTCGACTGAATGATGAAATATGAATGGCACGAACACTTGAACATGATATATCCCTTTTGTGAAAAAATGGGTAAACTGCTATGGGGTCGTTGACAAAGAGTGGTCAACATATGGCTCTACTTGGGGACACGTTGCTTCATCGAAGGAATGTGAGAATCCAGAATCTGCGTCCAAGCAATACAAAATATTATATGAGTAGCATCCATCCAAACTTCATCATTTAACATTAAACACATGAAAATAGAAGCTCTTCATTTATTGACTATTCTACTAACATGAAATGTAAATCTACTCTAACTACAAAATGAAATGTTGAAAGGACAAGGTGTAAGGTTAGAGATACAATAAAAAGGATGCATTGTGGCATTAGATGTGTTCAATATAGTGCATAATGAGCATTTCCTGCTTTCATGCAATTCCGTGGGTTGTTTTTCGGATGTGCCATATGCAATCCTTCATACGGTAGGACTTTGTCTTATCCGAAAATTGAGTTTCTCGTGGCCATCAGATGAATTAAACCACTTCCTTATTCTTTTTCTTTTTTTTCTTCAAGATTTTATTCATGGAAGACTGTGTTGTTGATGATGTGGAACATTGTGCTTGTGAGATTTCAGACGAAGTATTCAAGATATGTGTGACATGCCTCTCTTCATTCTACATCTGCTCTGTCAAGGGTGATGGATTAACTTCACATGTATTAACCTGATTCCCCTTGGTTTTCCTTTTATTTGGGTTGCCTTCAATCAACCACTTTTCAATGGAAGAAATGGTCTCCTCATAATAGGTGTTATAGGTCAATTTGGGCACCATTCCCAATGACTTGGTTAACTGGACATCATCCCCAGAACCAATGAATAGGGCCTATCATCCCCTATGATTTCAGTTGCTACATGCCTTAAGACAAAGGACAAGAACAAAACATCTATGACTTCCATTGCAAGGTTTCCAAGATTTTAAGTACATGTTATATCACCTATGATTTCACCAACGCAATCTCTCAAGGGGATAAGTGCTTTGCATATGCAGGTAACCCCACTCAAGGGTGCTCTACAAAGCACTTCCTGACATTCAAGGGTGCGTTGGTCAAATTGGGAGCGAAATTATCATTGTTCCGGAATCTCCACTTGGCCAATGCCTTCTAGAAAAGTGCATATGTGTTAAACTTAGAATCCATGTGTCCATTTGACACCTCTGAGCTTGGGAACATGTCTTGCATATTATTAGAAAGTCATTGATTGTGAAACTACCTTCAACTCATCTATAAATTGAGGACAGATCCTAGTGCTTGAGAAGGAAGAAATTGAGTAGAGAAATGCTGGTGGAATTTAAATTGAGGATTTTATTTGAGTGATATGCTGTTGGAGAGATGTGCATTGTGATGAGGCTGGGATGATGCTGGAGATGGTGACATCAAATCAATCACTGGTTGCAACCTCCCCTTCTATCCATTAATAAATATTGCTACTTAATTTCCCACATATGTATCTGTATGAGCTTCTGTCTTTCATATTATGAATTCTTATCTGATGTATATGGTTCATGTTTCATTGATATAACTGAATAACTTGAATAGGAATCTGTATATTTCTATCTCTTTGTTGTTTAATGTTCATTCTTGCAGGAAATATTTTGCCGATCTAGCTTGGATTTAAAGCTACAACAAGAGCGACAGAAGGATACTTGGAAGCGCTTGGACTCCAAGTAAGTTTTCTGGATCTATTTTGTGTGTCTATTTAATATTAGGAAAAGTAGTTGCAAAGTCTTTAACCTATTGTTCTAAATGAGCACCACAGTTAGCCTAAGAATTTTTTATCTATAATCCATAATTCCGCATAAAAAATTGGCGACTCCACTGGGCAGTTTACCCTTCATCCTTGGTGTGTTTGCCTCTTCTTATTCAGCCAATAGCATTTACTCTTAAATATTAGGCTTTTTGAATTCAAATTTGCATTAGAAGTGTGTTAAACAGCTTGAGTTTTTGTTCTCTGCTACGCCCAACACACTGTTTAAAAAAACACAGTGCTTTGCAGAGCACTATCTCTCAGTCAGGGGTGCTTTGCAACACACTGTCTCCCCTTAGAGATTGTGTTTCCCCCTAGAGCCAACCAAATTCCCATTGAATTTGTCATTGCATTTGCTTTCAATTTTTGTTTGTTGTGTTTTCAATTTCTCGATGCCTCATAGAGACCAGTAACTTTACCTGAATCTTCCTCCTTTGAAAGAAAAGTTTGTTCAATGTCTCTTTAAAGCGTTTTTCTTTATCACTGACGAATTAATTTCAAATTATTTTCATTACTGAATTAGATCCATTTTCTTTTGAAAAGGAAATTGTCGTTAAATTCTTCGTTTCCTATAGGAGAAATTGTAGTTAAATTCTTCGTTTTTCCTAAAAAGAGAAATTGTTGTTCAATTCATCGTTTCTCAAAGAAAAAGCATTTGTTTTTGTTGATTTGATGCATTTAATTTCCTTTTTGCATTCACATTAAGGGGACTGAAAAAAGAAAAACCTGCATATGCATATAGTGGATTGTGTGTTTTGCATAGGAATAAGTAGGAAAGTTGCATATTAGTTTGTGCTTTTTGATTTTTTGCTCTAAAAAATGATTGCTCTTTCCCTTTAGTAGCTAAGACTTTCATTGAAAAAACTAAAAGTGAAAAGTTTGCTTATCATTTTAGTTTGAAATTTATGAATTTCCATTACATCATCACGGTGAACCTTGAAAGGCAAATTGATAAACAAGATCAACTTAAAATTTACATCAATTTACCTAACAAAGAGTTGGAACCATAATGATAACATTTAGAAGGTCTAGGCTAGAGACGTGTTCCGGTGTCGTAAAACATAGCAGCTGTCGTTAATTGTCTGCGATAAATTCCGAGTGTGATACCTCACTCCACGTACGTAAGTATATCGTAGCTCGTCCATGTACTTTTGGGTATATCGGCCGGTGTTACAGTACGAAAAGTATAAAGGGGTGCTCTCACTGTGCGGTTTCACATCAGACAGACTTGGGCCTCCACGTACCTTCGGGTATATTTGAGAGGAAAAATTTAGGTTGCTATCCATCCATAGTGAACCGAGTCAGCCGCCTTGTAAATTGTGATACACCGAACACAACATTCGGGGAGATTGCCTGCCCGTACTTCTTGGTTCGCCAAGAGGTATTATGCAGTTCACAGTTTCTTGGTAAATTTTTTGCCTAGTATTACCCTTTTATTTTGTTTATTTGTTTTTGGTTAAAATAAATCACTCATCTTGGAAGAACAAAATCATTTTCCCTGTCGTTCATGTATACTAGCATTGAAACCACCTTTATCACCAGAAGTCATTTCTGGTCGGCGAAGGCGAAATCACTCTACCGAAACCAGTACTATTAGTACCTCTAGTGAAGCATCATCTTCCCATTTACGAAAATTGTCACGAGTCGTTTCTACACATCTTGGTTCATCTACTGTTGTCGAGACAAAGTCCTCACAACTACCCGTGGTCACGATCCATCCAATCAGTGAGACCATACCTCCTGAACCCAACGTTGTTCAACTGAAATTTGATCCAAATCCTATCTCTTTTTGGCCAGAACATCTGCATATTGAAGCCAAACGACCATAATTTGTTCCTGTATCGGTCATCCCACATTCTATTGTAGCAATTGATTCTCCCATATCACGTAGTCAACCTCCTGAAATATTCTTTGGGCCTGACGGTGAAATCCTTCCACCTGGTTTAATTTTGATTGAAGAAATCCCACAAGATGAGACACCTTTAACTCCAACCCATTGTGGCGAGGATATTTACTTGTACGAGTATTTTCCTTAATCACCATCCTCTGCTTTTGTTGATATTGTTCCTATTCAAGTTCCCGTCGATTCAAAAGGGTATCCATTTGGTCAAGTAACCATGCCTGAACCAACATCTTTGGTTGGACCATCTGTTCCAATTGCATCATCACCTTCTCTCACTACACCATCTATGTTCACAACTTCACCAGAGTCATATTTTCATGGTGGCCCTTTGGTCCCATCAGGTTATAAATCATTATCTGTAATTTTCTCTGGTGCATCTTCAAACCCATGGACTTCACCAATGTCATCGTCTGGTATTCTAACTGGTAAAACTATAGTGAGTACTGAATGGCTTGATTATTTATACACATCATTAGAGCAATATCAAGTTGGTCCTTTTGGTTCTTTTCCATCCAGTACCATCTCAACTGGACTCCCTTCATTTGGAGAGCAATATTTTCCGTCTTATTATCCTCCTCATGTTGGGGGGAAACCTTTAGTCACCCTATTTGACAATACTCCATCATTTTTTGGTCAACCTAATATCGAAATGAACTTTTGTCAATGGCAACCCACTCTGCCTATCCAAACACAAACAATTGTACACTCGTATCAACCAGTTCAACCTGTTACACCCACATCAATGCCACTTGTTAATAAAAATTTTGTACAACAACCATTTCAGGCGAGTCCTTCAACTCAATACCCTAAAGTATTGGGCCCACAGACTCCAAATCCTTCTTCTAATTTACAACAACCTGTACCTAGAATCACTTATTCACAAGCTGGTTTACCATATTATGGGATTTCAAAACCACAACCAGGTTATACTTATCCTCAACCGAATCCAATTTATCCTAATTTGGGTTATAACATTGGTGGACAGACCCCTTAGCAGCCTCAGTTGCAACTGCCTCAACCTTCATTTCAAAAAGTATAATATCTAGGTTTGGGTCAACATAATCCTCAAGCGTTTGCTTATCAAAACAACCCCTATCTGGGTTACCAACAGTAGATTCCTTATGCTGGTGCTCAAAGGCCTGTTGCCCAAGAAATTCCATCATACCCTGGTTATGCTCAACCTGAACTTAACCAACAGTTTCCCTTTGTTGCAACTTTAGAGTTACCAGATTTAAATCGGCTCACCAATGATCCAATTAACTATGCTCCTTGGTGGCCGGTGATACCTCACAAATTACCCTCAGATATTCCTAAGTTCAATGGAAACCCTTGGGAAGACCCTTCGACTCATGTTATGACTTATCATTTGTGGTGTTCATCAAAATCCCTGAATGATGACTCTGTTCGGCTATGTATTTTCCAGCGTACGCTCATTGGTCCGACTACAAAATGGTACATTGAGTTACCTGGAGCTTCTTTTGATAATTTCACTGTCGTAGCTACTGTCTTTTTGAATCACTTCTAGTTACCCATATGATATGAAACTGGAACATAAATTTTGACCAATTTTAAATAGACTAATGCTACTCAAATTTCTGATCATATTCATGAGTGCTCTTGTTGTTGTAGAATGGTTGGGACATTTGTTCTTGATCAGCTCCTTGCTGAGTGGTTCATTAAGTCCTTGTTACCATCTATAACTGAGGATGTGGCTAAGGGTTGCGTCGTCACTGAAGAGCAGGTAATTTCTTGTGCCCAATATTTAAACTTGATTTATACTCAGTCTGGCACACTCAATGAGAAAATTCCTAACGCATAGCGATCTAATTTTAGTGTTCCTCCTCAATTAAAGGACTCTCATGCCGGAGACAATTTGATTGGTACTGCAAGCACACATCATACTACTACATATGATCCTGCATCTTCTTCCGAAATCAATGTCATGTCATTTGACAAAGGTAAAAGTGACAAGAAACCCCGAAGTAAGAAAAAAGGGAAATATAAGAAAAATAAAACTTCTAACACGCATGAAATATCATCTGATCAATCGTATAGAAATAGGAACCTCATTATCCATGCATAATCTGTAATGAGGAACACTTTTTTCGGGATTTTCCTCATTGCGTTGAAGTATCAAAAATCATTAAGACTTCACATGCGTCAGCTGTGTTGACAGATCTGTTTCTAAATCCGGACACAAATTTGGTTACTACGGATCCAGCTTCTAGTTCCCAACTGCTTATGTTATCTATTGAAAAACCTTCAATAGATATTTTTGTGTCAACGTCTAATAAATATTATGGTAGTCAAGCCACTGATCAACCTACTACCTCGACCACGAATCTGTCTACAGAATCAGTACCAGCTACTGCTATTCTTAAATTGACGATTAAGCCACCAAAGGGAGTTGTTCATAAATTGACATATAATCCTTGGACAAGAGTTGCTCAAAACTATAATATATTTGAATATTTGTCTCAATCCCCTTCATCTATGTCAGCTCTTGAGGTATTAAAAAATTTTCCCTCCCAGAAACAAGCTTGATTGTCGGCTGTTGGTGGAATTGATCCGACTGATTCTAATCTCGTTGTCTTTAATCATTATCTGAAATGTGAGAACTTCTTATTTCTAATACAGAGATTGACTGTAGGGGAATTTACTGGATATGTCACCTTTAAAGAAAGGATGAGATCCAGAAGCTATCTGGCCCTTTACAGACTCTGCCTAAAGAAATAATAGAAGTAATCACTAATGATCTGGAAATGAAACTACTTTTTTGCTGGTGCAAGGTATTCATTATCCATAAACTTATGTGTGCAAACTGTTTAATATATTTTGCAATTGGAACAAAATGCTTTTGGTGAATTTATGAGTCTTTTTGTGTGTCGGAGGCTTATTTATTTTTACTGTTTAACATCTTTAACTCTGGTAAAACACAACAAATAAATCACAGAATATAACACAACATATGATAAGGTAGTTCACCCCTCCTGGGCTACATATGCTAGGTATAAGGCCCCAAAATGGGCATGTCCTTGCTCTTATTATGCTCAAAATTAGTTATACAGTGTGAAGAAAGACTAAACAGAAAAAAATAGCTATAGAAATGAGTTCAGAATACTGAAAACAGTAAAGATAGGCTTTTTTTTTCACTTCCAAAGGTTAACCATAGCCTAATACAACTCCAACACTCCCTAGGCCCTGATGGCTCTCCAAGCTTCTCTGTTGAAAAAATACCTGAATATGAACTCTGTTGCCTTTGCAACCTGCACCATTGGCTCTGGAATGCTAAAATTTCCCAAAATCAAAAAAAAATTCACTCCAAATGGTCTTCCCTAGCCAAATTTATGAGCCCTTGAAGTTTTGTCTAGTTTGCCCTAAAAAAACTCCACCAGAATTGGAAAACTAGAGTTAAATGCTCCAAGTTTGGAAAAATTCCGTGAAAAGAGGAATTCTCCACTGAATTTTCAGAACTGTCGGTCGTAGCATCAAATATTTGGGGCGGGGTGGTCACATGACCCCCCGCCAAAACCGTCGAAAAACTGTTAGACTAACCGTCCAAACTTTATGACCGAACCCATCGAAGTTGGTTTGGGAGTGGCCACATGCCACGTTAAAATGTAACAACTGGCGGTTATGCCGATTCAAATGTCTGCGGTCATGCCGGGTGGTCACGTTATACCGGGGCTGGCCCCCTTTACCGCCACCCAAAGCTTTAACCAACATCAAATACAATATGACCCCATAGTTTAATAAGAACTGTAGTGGGAGCCTGATTGGTCAGGTCATTGTGTTGGCGGGCGGGAGGCCCGGTTTCAAATCCTGCCAATATATAAAATTATGCACACACAAACAAACTTTGAACTCTTGGGGCCATGTGGCGGCCTCCAGGCAGGCCACGTGGTGCCCCTTGATTGGATCTTTCAGAATATTCTGTGGAATATTATGTGAATATTCCTAGAATATTCTATGAATAGTCCTTGAATATTCTGTGGAATATTCCTTTTTTAATAATTTCTTATTCAAAGTCAAACTGAGTCAAATTGGGCTTTTCCCTGAAATTGAGAAACTTCAAACTTGAATATCTTCCTCATACAGTATCAGTTTTGAGTGCCGTTCACAGCATTAGGATCATATCGCTAAGGCCTATCTGGTCGTTCAGGTTCCAACCAATCTTGAGCAATTCCAATTTTGAGCATTTTTACAACTTAGAACATGATCACCTTATCACACCTCCCAAATGGGAAGCTTTTGGACCCAAAAAATCTCTCTGATTACAGAAAATGAAGATGAGGAGACTGATTCTCCACTCTTCTAACTTTGAACCACTGGAATCTTCCTGAATTCATAAAATTGAGCTTCTCATAAAACGATAAATTGTCTCTTGAATTCATGAACCGACTGTTGCTAAATTGACTGAGTCATGATTCAAATTCTTGAAATTTGCAGAACAACAACTATAATTTGCAGAAAGCATACTATTTCTACAATGGTCAAGCTTCAAAGACGACTGAAAATGAAATTCACCTGGCCAATTGTTCACATGGCGAATTTTTGCTATGTGAGCCATGCACTTGTGCCGAATCCTGACCAAGTTTTCTCGCCATATAAATGTGCCTTTCTGAAACCAACATTGACCCATGTTGAACTGTGTGCCCTCTTTGCTTGCATTCCTTTCCACCTCATGGACTCTTGCACTGCTTTGCACCGACACTTCGTCCTCTGCACCGATCGACACCAAAGGTACCTTGTGCAACAAATTGTCATCTTCTTTAAAAGATGAACTATTATCAGACTAAGAAATATCATTATAAATATCATGAAAAGGTAAATGTACAAAATCTTGTTGTTTAATCATTAAAAAATTCAGATTTTGACTTGCATTAACTAGCCTTTTCAATTCACCTGCATGGACTAAAGAAGATTCTAGCTTATTCTTATGTGCTCTCACAATGTACTCTTTTCCATCCTTGAACAAGTGATACTTATTTTCATGGCGATGGAAGATTTCCTTTCTATCATATAAATATGGACTACCCAACACAACACCTGTAATTTCAAGCAGTACTACATCAAGTTCAACCCAATCAACATAATGAGTTGTTATGGCGAAGCGCAAGATGCAATTTCTTGAGACTTGTAAGTTTGCATCCTTGCATATCCACCCAAGTGGATAAGGCTTTGGAGGTGGAATTGTCTCAAGTTTCAGTTGTTTGAACAATTCTTCTAAAATGAGATTAGCTTGAGACCCACTATCAAAAAGTGTGCCTATCTTTGTGTGGTTTGATATTATCCTCACATGAAATAGCTCTATCCGCCTATTTTCATTTTGAGTTTCTTTGTGACAGTTTAATGTGCTAGAACTGGGATTTGTTTCTTGTACAACTTATTTTCCCTTGGTGTTCTTTAATACCATGGCAATACTTTTTATCTCATCACCTGATTCAGACCCTAAGTCCTGTTCAACAGTTGCAACAATTTTTCCCTTGTCTTTGGTTTTGTCTTTGTTTTTATATTTCTCTGGTTGCAACTCCGGATGAAGCTTCCAGCAGTGATCTTCATCGTGGCTTGTTTTGAACAGTTCTTGCAAAATAATTTTCCTTTTTCCTTTCTAGAATTTTCAATCCTTTTTCTTCCTTTGCTTTTAAAATCACTACCCTCATTCAGTGCATCAAAAGTGTTTTTCCCTCTAGCCTCTAAATGCGTAGCTTGTACACAAACTTCGTCTAGACTAGGATTAAACATAAGGATAGTATGTATAAGGTAATTATGCAAACCACCTATATACTTCAGCAAAGTATCTTGACTTTGTAAGTCTAATCCTAACAAGAGTGCTCTTCTCATAAACTTTTGAGTGTATTCTTGAACACTTTGTCCTTTAAGCTATCTAAAGTTTTGCCAATTCATTATAGCCTTTTGAAGATGAGCAAGAGGATAAAATTGCTTCTTGATTGCAGTAATAAATTCAGTCCATGATAAAGAAATCTTACCATGTTTCTTGATTTCCTCCCTGGTTTTGGCTTCCCACCAAACCAATGCTGCTCCATCCATCCTTAATGAGGCTAATTGTATTTTGGTGTCATCATCATGCAGATTTTGAATCCTTAAATAGACCTCCAGCTGTCTGATCCAATTATCTAATTTCTCCGCATTAACATCACCATTAAACATTGGCAATTCAAATTTGACATCAAGCTTTAACAAAGGATTTTTACCAATTTTTTTTGACTTATGTGACTGATTTACTGAAGTCGAAGAAGATGATGTTGAGGAAGAGGATGACGATGGAGATGAAGGATCACCATTTCCTCCATTCAATTTCTTAGACTTATACTTGTCCTTCTTTCCTCTTGAGGAATCTTCTCCTTCTTTTTGGTTTTTAAATCCCTCTCCAGCAATCCTATCATTTCTTTCTTGATAGAGGATCCTTACCATTTCAGTGATATCCAAGAAAGCTTTCCGAAAAACCCTTTATTCTTCCTTGGGATCCATTTCTTCATGAGCTTCTTCTTCTCTTGAAGTCATGCTTGTGGCTGCTTCTAAGGCTATTGAGGGTGAGATAGAAGGTGGAGATAATGGCACCCTGGCCCTCCTTGGTTGAGGATTGTCTTGTGCTCTAACGAATTTTCCTTCCCCTCTTTTAAGTTTAAGCCTAGTAAGCATCAAATTTGCAAAACAGTAAAATATTTCTTTGCAAAAAAATCAAAACTTGAGCTCAAACCTAAGCTCTGATACCAATTTGATATGAAATGTGAGAACTTCTTATTTCTAAGACATAGATTGATTGTAGGGGCATTTACTGGATATGTCACCTTTAAAGAAAGGATGAGATCCAGAAGCTATCTGGCCCTTTATGGACTCTGCCTAAAGAAATAATAGAAGTAATCACTAATGATCTGGAAATGAAACTACTTGTTTGCTGGTGCAAGGTATTCATTATCCATAAACGTATGTGTGAAAACTGTTTAATATATTTTGAAATTGGAACAAAATGCTTTTGGTGAATTTATGAGTCTTTTTGTGTGTAGGAGGCTTATTTCTTTTTACTGTTTAACATCTTTAACTCTGATAAAACATAGCAAATAAATCACATAATATAGCACATCATATGATAAGGCAGTTCACCCCTCCTAGGCTACATCTGCCGGGTCCAAGGCCCCCAAATGGGCATGTCCTTGCTCTTATTATGCTCAAAATTATTTATACAGTGTGAAGAAAGCCTAAACAGGAAAAAATGGTTGTAGAAATGAGTTCAGAATACTGAAAACAGTAAAGATAGGCTTTTTTTTTCACCTCCAAAGGTTAACCATAGCCCAATACAGCTCCAAAACTCCCTAGGCCCTAATGGCTCTCCAAGCTTCTCTGCTGAAAAAGTACCTAAAGATGAACTATGTTGCCTCTGCATCCTGCACCATTGGCTTTGGAATGCTCAAATTACACCAAAAAAATAAAAATAAAAAAAATAAAAATAAAAATAAAAAAAATCGCTCCAAATGGTCTTCCCTAGCCAAATTTATGAGCCCCCTGAAGTTTTGCCCAATTTTCCCTAAAAAAAATCCACCAGAATTGGCAAACTGGAGTTAAACGCTCCAAGTTTGGCGAAATTCCATGAAAAGAGGAATTATCCGCTGAATTGTCAGAACTATCAGTTGTAGCATTAAATATTTGGGGTGGGGTGGTCACATGACCCGCCGCCGAAACCGTCGGAAAACTGTTAGACTAACCATCCAAAATTTATGACCGAACCCATCACAGTTGGTTTGGGAGTGGCCACATGCCACATTAAAATATAACAATTGGTGGTTATGTCGATTCAAAGGTCTGCGGTCACGCTGGGTGGTCACGTTATAGAGGGGCTGGCCCCCTTTACCGCCGCCCAAAGCTTTAACCAACATCAAATACAATATGACCCCATAGTTTAATAAGAACTATAGTGGGAGCCCGATTGGTTGGGTCATTGTGTTGGCGGGCAGGAGGCCTGGTTTCAAATCCTACTGATATATAAAATTTTGCACACACAAAAAAACTTTGAACTCTTGGGGCCACGTGGCAGCCTCCGGGCAAGCCACGTGACACCCCTTGATTGGCTCTTTCAGTATATTCTGCAAAATATTCTGTAGAATATTTTGTGAATATTCCCAGAATATTTTGTGGAATATTCCTTTTTTAATAATTTTTTATTCAAAGTCAAACTGAATCAAATTGGGCTTTTCCCTGAAATTGAGAAACTTCAAACTTGAATATCTTCTTCATACAACATCAGTTTTGAGTGCCGTTTGTGGCATTAGGATCGTATCTCTGAGGCCTATCCGGTCGTTTAGGTTCCAACCAATTTTGAGCAATTCCAATTTTGAGAATTTTTCCAACTTAGAACATGATCACCTAATCAATCATACAGGCTATGTCCCACAATTACCAGTAGAATTGGTATTCTCCATACAAGTAAATGTTCTTAATCACCTTGTTCATCATACTATTATTGATGAGGGAGCATCTACATGCATTATGTCTCTAAACTGTTGGAAGTCAGTTGGCTCGCCGCACTTATCTCAATCATCAACGAAGTTGAAAGCTTTCGATGGACGTACATATAAGCCTTGTGGTATTCTCAATAACCTGCATGTTGAAATAGGGGGAAAAACAATGAATGTTGATGTTGAGGTTGTTGATGGACCCCTTGACTACAATATTATACTTGGAAGGCCATGATTATATGATATGACTGCAATTATTTCTACATATTTTAGAATGATCGCCTTTCGATATGAAGGTGCCATCACAATCATCATTCAAATATCCTTCTTTGCCTCTACTTCACAGGTAACTGGAAGTGTTTTGTTCGTTCACACACCCCAACTATCACTTTAAAACATTGGTTTAGGACTCTTAAGGTATTCCACTCTCATGGGAACCTTTGCATTACCGCCGCCTGCGACGTCAGAAAAAATTGCAAGTATAGAGACCTGCTACATGATCTCTTCCACTCCATCTGGCTTAAGGAAGAGTATGGGTGATTCTGAAATTGTTATGTTGGAAGAGTTTCCGCCGCCCAACCCTATTGAGCTGGCATAAAAATCAATCTATTTGACTTGGGCGGTGAATCCAAAATCAACGTCGCCAATTGTTTGGGTTGATCGTTCCTTAGATTTTGGTACTCCATCTTATCCTTTTTCCTCAACTTTCTTGACATATGAGAATATTTTTGAAACCATGATGTCGAAAGGAGAACCATGGGAAGATTATCATCATCGTTCCCATCTTTCTGATTATGAAGAAAATAATCTTAGTGAACAATATCACCCATCGATTAAAATTTTCTTTTTGAATTCTCTACCTATTAATGCAATCGATTCCGAGTGAAATTTGTCAAATATTGAAGAAACCATTTCTATAGATATTTCGACCAAACCTGGCATTGTAGAAAATATTCATGTCGGCATATCTTGTTCTCCATTAGAACTCAAAACATATCGCTCTCTCTTTCATGAATTTCGTGATGTATTTTTCTGGTCTTACGAGGAAATGCCAGGAATAGATACTAGTATTGTTGAACACACTATTAATATGTATCCTGATGTCAAACCTGTGCGTCAACACCTTCATCCTGTTCATCCAAAGAAGGTTGCTACCATTAAAGCAGAGGTTGAGAAACTTTTGCATGCTGGTTTCATTTACCTTGTTCCACTAACTGAGTGGGTTTCCAACACTGTTCATGTCATGAAAAAACAAGGAACCATCAGAATGTGCGTTGATTATCGGGACTTCAATATTGCATGTCCAAAAGATAACTATCCCCCTCCCTTTATCGACCAGATTATTGATGATTGTGCTGGATGTGAAATATTTTCATTCATGGATGGATTTTCCAGCTACAATCAAATCAATATCTGCCTAGAGGATCAACATAAGACAACATTCATCTGTCCCTGGGGCACATTCGCTTATAGGAAACTACCATTTGGTTTAAAGAATGTTGGGGTAACTTTTCAGAGAGCAATGGATTATGCTTTCAATTACATCAAGCATATTTTTCAACCTGTTAGCCCCCCTATGAAATTTTTGACAAGCAATAGGGGGCTAAATTGTTCCTGAGTCTTCAAGGAATGCATTTCCTCTGAAAACACAGTCTCCTTGAAGCCTCTATGTGTCTTTTATCCTTTGATAAAATCCCCTCTGCTGATTCCCCTTTTAAAGCCTCTCTGCTATGTGAAGAAATGCCCAAAGGCCCCCTTTCCCTTCTTATTTCACCCCCGAAGAAATGCCCAAAGGCCTCCTTTTCCCTCTTATTCCTCCCCACACTTATCTTCTATCTTGCCCCCCTTTATTCCCCCTCTTTTTCCCTTTTCACTCTCCAAGTTCCCCCAAAATCCCCTTTAATTCTTCCCCTACCCTTCGCTGATCTTTTTCCCCCTTTTTATTCCTCTATCATTCCCCTCCCAACCTTCAAAATCCTTTAAAATGGGCTAAAAAACCCACTTCCGACCTTATTATAAGGCCCAGCCCCTTTCCCGCCAGACCCTTAACCACTTCCCACACATGCCCGTGCGCTGGGACCAAGCGCTTAAGTCCCAAGCGCTAATCGCAATCGGAAGTCGGGCGGGTGCTCAAACCCTTTGTAACAGTAAAAACTCCGATGCGATTGTTTAGAACGTTAAGGCTTGCGATGTGTTCCGCACCGTTGATCTTCCGCGGTGATCCGACGGTGGAGCGCTAATCGCAACCCCCACCTCCAATCGCAATCACAACACTCACGTTGTAACCCCCGATCAATCACAAGCCCGTCTCTCCGATCTCCGATTGATCGCGACCCTGACCTCCGATCCTCTGATTTGGCGATCCGCCGATTCCATCACAGTCGTCCGTCCCTTTTCTGATCCAACGACCATCGCACGCCTGCCCCAATCGCAATTGGAACTTTCAATTGCACCCCCTTTCTGCGCAATGCAATTGCGATCCCCCGATCCGATATGAGCCGTCCATCTCACCAGTTTCAATGGCTCAGATTCATCCCGCTCCCCTTCGGATCTAATGGTCAGCGCTCGATCACGTCCTCGCCACCGATCGCAATCGCAACATTTGAAATGTGTGTTGCGATTGGCACCCGCTCCGATCTCCGATTGCGATTGACCCCGTCGGCCCCACCATTTCACGGCTCTGCTCCTCGGTTTTTCCGTGTATTCCTTTGTATTTCTCCCAAATGCTTAACCTTTGGTTTTTCACTAATCGCCATTTCTTCCGCCATAATCCATTATTCCTGCTATTTTCACTGTTCTGCCACCGTCCCTTCAGGACTCTGAAGCATTTTTCTCCGCCACCCCTGCTGGTTTGTAACAGGTTTATTCTAAATTGTGCAGACAGCACGGAGAGGTGTTTTCAGCATTGCCAACAGATCAGCGGAAGGTTTCAAAGGGATTAGTGCTTATTATTGATATAATTAACGTCTAATCCCGCATTCAAAGGATTCAAGCACAGTTCGAAGACCAATGCACATGCAACAGTCTTATCTGTGTTTAATATTCAGCAAAACCTTTTCTCTAGAGGTACACCTTCAAACAGCGATCTCCATGCCTCCTCGAGCCCATAAGCAGTTAATTGCACTGACAGAGCTTTATTAAAGACTGTCTGAGCAGCAGTAATGGAGGTATGGAGAGGACTTGCAGATTTTTATCCATGTCATTTATTCTAGAAGTAACAGAGCTCCAGACACCAGAAAGGACTCCAGGGAACATATCAAAGGTCAAAATCGACCTGACAGGGATCTCCGAACCAGTCTCAGAGTACATACAGCACTGCATTCTGCCATTAAGTGGTATGGGCGTGGACACTTCCACCTTACTATCTTAATGAGGTTCATTCAAATGTTCACCTATTGTTGTTTTCTTCCTCTTCTCCTATAAGAAATCCCCGAGAACATAATGTAAAGGTTGTTGTTGTTCAGTTGTTGGCTGCTGTCGTTGCTATTAGATGGATTCATTCTGACTGTTAGAACAGTCGTGGGAGGGAGTAGCAGAGTGGTTGTATGTAATAGGCTGGGAGGAGAAAGTCTGGACTGTATTAGCCATTGAGCTCAGTGTACATGACTGGTTTTGCATCAATTAATCAAAGCACATTTCACAGGATTCTGGTCTATTACTATCGGTGATGTGTTTCCTAACTCTGTTTATTACATTTTCATACTGTTTCATGCTCTTCTGGTAGGCAGCAGAAGTTATAACATAGGATTCACCTTGCTAGGTGCCCTATGTTTCCTGCTCTCCCTACCTTTAATGTTTTCTGCTTAATGTGTGATCTGAGAATTGGTTTCAGTCAATTTAACCAGTGTAGTGGATGTTATTGCCTGCTCTCTGATGTATGAATTGGATGGATCGGTTCTTAGATGTTATTGTTGGGTTTAAGCTGGAAGGTTTGGGAACACTGGGGATGAGTGTTAGCCCTGTCCACTAGGATCCTTGCGCGACGAGCTGGCCTTTATAAGATCCCTTCTATTTGACTTATCTCTATTTTCCCATGGAGTTGCTAAAGCAGACCTGGAGTTAAATGACCTCTGGTCCGATCTATAAGCAGCCCCTTTGTCCCTTTGAGAGCTGCCTTAGAGTATGTCCAAGCAGGTCTGGAGTTAAATGACCTCTGACCTGATCTATAGACAGAAATTGGGTTGTCTTGCCTTCTTCCACCTTCCTTCCTTAATGTTCCATCCCACCATCTAGTCTAAAAGATCCTTTAGTATACATGACTTGCCCTTTGAAAGCCTTGGCTAGTGGATGCAAGTAATTTCCTTTCATGACTCCATAGCCCAATGGATGGCACTGTCTTGGCGTATCCTCTTTGTTGAAATATCCTGCTGCCTTGTTCCTTTCCTCCCATTACTTCTCAGTCTATGATCTCCTAACCAACCCAGCAACCCTTCAACCAAATCATTTTAAAACCCCTTTTGTGCTTCATACCTAGCCTAACATCTCATCTTGAGCTTTCAAAGACATATCACTCTTTGTTTTATTGGAGAGATCCCTCTCCGGGTCCAGGAGGGCTAGATCCTAGGGCCCAAAAGTGGTTCTGATGTTGTCTCATATTTTGGTCTTGCCAATCTGGCCAAAACATGGGAACCCCAACATAATGGCGACTCCGCTGGGGATTGAGTGCATTTCACCTCAAACATTCTTAGGCACTCATAGACCCAAGATCTCTGGTTAGATTGGCATTCTCATTGCTGATGGTGGACATCACCCTGCTCCAAACATTCATAATCATCCACCTGGCAACTCCACACTCCATAATCCTCGAAGACTCCACTGGAGGAAGAACCTGAAAGATGGCCAGACCTCATAGAAGGATAGAACATACTGGTTGGATTTGGTTTAAAGAGTTTATTATTTTTGTCTATCATTATGTCCTATCCTATTTTAAGCCAAATCATGTGTACAAAGATGAGACCCATGATGAGTATGGGAAAGATCTCAAGCCTCAGTCTTCAAACCGTGAGCAGACCTATACTCTTATGAAAAACCGGGTGGAACAAGAAGCTCATGTTGTATCTCCCACCCCTCAAGAAGCTTCAAGCAGCCATGAGTCCATTGTTACACCACCTACACCCACAAAGGTCATAGAAAGATATAAGCCTCTGGTTTTACCTCTTTTCTTCCAACCCCTTCCTGCAGAACTTATTAACCAACTGCCTCATTTTGATGGGGAAAATAAAGGGTCCACTGCTGAAGAGCATGTTCAAAACCTTGAGGATTTAATTGAATTGTATGAGATAGAAGAAGATGATGTGTGCAATAGAATGTTTTCCCTGTCATTACAAGGAAATGTCAAGAAATGGCTCAAAGGCCTTCCAGTGGCAAGCATTTTCAGCTTTCATCAATTTTCTCAAGTTTTCCTTGATAGGTGGTCAGCCCCGAAGAATGCTCTCCTCATCCTAAAAGAATATCAGGATTTGAGAAGGCAGCCAGGGGAGACAGTGCAGAATTTTTCAGCCAGGTTTAATAAGGTATATGATGCTATACCTTATGATATAAAACCACCTTTGGGATGGGCTTTATTGCACTATCTAAGTTCTTTTGACCCCAAGGTGGAATTCCATATAAGAGAAAGAGAAACTTCGAGCCTGAAGGAAATGCAGAACATAGCAATCACTGTCGAATACAACATAAAGTGCAGGGAGGAAAGACTAAAAGCAGCAAGGGAGGACCGAACAAAGCTAATAGCGCAGCTCTCCTTAGAAGACAAGCTAGAAAGACTGATAGAGACTGCCTACTCCTTGCCAAATGTAAAAGAGCCAGAATATGAGTTTGAAACCAGAGAGGATGTTTGGAAAAGACCTGCTCCTTGTCCTCGAGAAAAACAAACCAGATCTCTGCAAGACAAAAGTCGCATGCCAAGCATGCATGATGGACCAGAGCGCGAAACAGAAAATAAACTTGCATATTATGTTGAAGAAAGACTCGCTGAGAGTTCTGCAGACTTGATGGGCGACGATGCTTGTGATTATGATTTCTCCGATGTTGATCTGTTTGATGATAATTTTTTCCAAAGGGAAACTAAGCTTGCAGGGACAGCTTCAGAAGATTCATGGGAGGAAGATCACGACCATCAGCTTCAAGAAAACGATGAGTCAATGCAGGCTATCTATGACACTGATGGAGAAGGCGTTGAAAGCATGACAGCAGACGAAGATTCATTGAATCTTCTCTCTGTTTTGTATCCAAACATCAGTTATGCTTTCCAAGAGGACAGAAGCCAGCAGCTCTTCAGCGCAGAGGATGAGGAGGAAAGAGATGAAGAAAATCTTGAGCAGAATGAATGCCTGGAGCCTTCTCTCGAAGGGATTAGGGTAATCAACGAAGCCCCCGCTCAAGAATATGTTAATTTTTTCACAGAGTTCCAGCAGAACCGGCCTGCGTTGCTAGAGGACAGCGCTGTCGAATATGATGAGCCCTCTAGCTCAGGCTGCAGTGAAGATGAGGTAGATCTCCTTTCCCGTGGACATCTTTGTCTTGATCCATAGGAAGAGGAGGTATCCCTGGTTTATGCCCATATGCCAAATACCCCCAACCAGGAAGAAGAGGAGTGTGATTACAAAGGCCTCACCGCAGATGCAGTGATTGAAGTTGCCTGGGATGCAAACAGCCTATCAGTCATGGTAGGCTTTAAAGAAAAAGGTTTACATCATGAGTTTGTTGATCTTGTGGTAGACTACATGGAGGCCCTGATTGGCTCAGTTCCTCAAGCATTGACCTTCTGCAAGAGCCAAACACAACAAAATTGGTCACCACTTCTGGTGGCCTCAGTTTTGAAAAACCACGTGCAAAGCACTTTGTGGTTATCTCTGAAAGGCAGTCAGTGCTCATATCCTTTTTTGCTGTTATTAGACTGGCTGCATTGGCATTATTGCATCACCTAGAGCATCAGGGATTTCTAGTTAGAATAGGGTAGGTAGGAAAAGCTCAATAAAGCTCAGTCTATGAGCACGTAGTTAGTTGTTTCAATTTCTTTCCTAAAATGTAGAGAAGAAACCTGCTAGACATTCTAATCCTAGTAGGTAGTAGTGTAGGTAGAGAAACATATGAGACCAATAGTCTAATCTGGTCTCATGGAGTAATAAGGGTAGAAGTAGAATAGGTTTATTTGTTCTGTTTGTAAAAATTAATGATGTAAAAGGGTCTGCAAGTCCAAATGCACCCAAGAAAAAATGATAGGACTATAGTGTGGGTAGGTAGTTGTTTGGGAGAATGTTACTGCTGATTTGACGTCTTCAGGATTTGTGGCAGCTGATCTAAAGAAACAAAGGATGGTTCAAGCAGCAGGCATCTAGCCTACACCAAGAGATCAATTTCTGAATTCTTGACTCCTTCAAGAAGAAGCCATCCCCATGTGGAGCCACTGTTAGCCCCCCCATAAATTTTTGACAATCAAAACAAGGGGCTAAGATTGTTTTTGAGCCTTCAAGGAATGCATTTCCCTTGCAAACACATCATCCTTGAAGCCTCTTTATGCCTCTTATCCTTTGATGAAATCCCCTCTGCTGATTTCCATCATAAAATCTCTCTATTATGAAGAAATGCCCAAAGGCCTCCTTTTCCCTCTTATTCCTCCCCACACTTATATTCTATCTTGCCCCCCTTTATTCCCCCTCTTTTTCCCTTTTCACTCTCCAAGTTCCCCCAAAATCCACTTTAATTCTTCCCCTACCCTTTGCTGATATTTTTCCCCCTTTTTATTCCTCTATCGTTCCCCTCCCAACCTTCAAAATTCATTAAAATGGGCTAAAAAACCCACTTCCGACCTTATTATAAGGCCCAACGCCTTTCCCGCCAGACCCTTAACCACTTCCCACACATGCCCGTGCGTTGGGACCAAGCGCTTAAGTCCCAAGCGCTAATCAAAATCGAAATTCGGGCGGGTGCACAAACCCTTTGTAACAGCAAAAAATCCGATGCGATTGTTTAGAACGTTAAGGCTTGCGATGTGTTCCACTCTGTTGATCTTCCGCGGTGATCTGACGGTGGAGAGCTGATCGAAACCCCCCCTCCAATCGCAATCGCAACACTCACGTTGTAACCCCTGATCAATCGCAAGCTTGTCTCTCCGATCTCCGATTGATCGCGACCCTGACCTCCAATCCTCCTATTTGCCGATCCGCCGATTCCATCACAACCATCCATCCCTTTTCTGATCCAATGGCCATTGCACGCCCACCCCAATCGCAATCGGAACTTTCAATCGCACCCCCTTTCTGCGCAATGCGATTGCGATCCCCCGATCCAATCTGAACCATCCATCACGCCAGTTTCAATGGCTCAGATTCATCTTGCTCCCCTCCCATCGTGCTTCTCGTTTCACCCTCTGATTGATTGTGAGCCATTGATCTGGCCTTCGGATCTAACGGTCAGCGCTCGATCGCGTCCTCGCCGGCGATCACAATCGAAACATTTGAAATGTGTGTTGCGATTGGCACCCGCTCTGATCTCTGATTGTGATTGACCCCGTCAGCCCCACCATTTCACGGCTCTGCTCCTCAGTTTTTCCGTGTATTCCTTTGTATTTCTCCCAAACGCTTAACCTTTGGTTTTTCACTAATCGCCATTTCTTCCTCCATAATCCATTATTCTTGCTATTTTCACTGTTTTGCCACCGTCCCTCCAGGTCTCTGAAGCATTTTTCTCCACCACCCCTGCTGGTTTGTAACAGGTTTATTCTAAATTGTGCAGACAGCACGGAGAGGTGTTTTCAGCATTGCCAGCAAATCAGCAGAAGGTTTCAAAGGGATTAGTGCTTATTATTGATATAATTAACGTCTAATCCCGCATTCAAAGGATTCAAGCACAGTTCGAAGACCATTGCATATGCAACAGTCTTATCTATGTTTAATATTCAGCAAAACCTTTTCTCCAGAGGTACACCTTCATACAGCGATCTCCATGCCTCCTCGAGCCCATAAGCAGTTAATTGCACTGACAGAGCTTCATTAAAGACTGTCTAAGCAGCAGTAATAGAGGTATGGAGAGGACCTGCAGATTTTTATCCATGTCATTTATTCCAGAAGGCAGAAACAGAGCTCCAGACACTAGAAAGGACTCTAGGGAACATATCAGAGGTCAAAATCAACCTGACAGGGATCTCCGAACCAGTCTCAGAGTACATACAGCGCTGAATTCTGCCATTAAGTGGTATGGGCGTGGACACTTCCGCCTTCCTATCTTAATGAGGTTCATTCAAATGTTCACCTACTGCTATTTTCTTCCTCTTCTCCTATAAGAAATCCCTGAGAACATAATGTAAAGGTTGTTGTTGTTCAGTTGTTGGCTGCTGCCGTTGCTGTTAGAGGGATTCATTCTGACTGTTAGAACAGTCGTGGGAGGGAGTAGCAGAGTGGTTGTATGTAATAGGCTGGGAGGAGAAAGTCTGGACTGTATTAGCCATTGAGCTCAGTGTACATGACTGGTTTTGCATCAATTAATCAAAGCACATTTCACAGGATCCTGGTCTATTACTATCGGTGATGTGTTTCCTAACTCTGTTTATTACATTTTCATATTGTTTCATGCTCTTCTGGTAGGCAGCAGAAGTTATAACATAGGATTCACCTTGCTAGGTGCCCTATGTTTCCTGCTCTCCCTACCTTTAATGTTTTTTTCTTAATGTGTGATCTGAGAATTGGTTTCAGTCAATTTAACCAGTGTAGTGGATGTTATTGCCTGCTCTCTGATGTATGAATTGGATGGATCGGTTCTTAGATGTTATTTTTGGGTTTAAGCTGGAAGGTTTGGGAACACTGGGGAGGAGTGTTAGCCCTGTCCACTAGGATCCTTGCCCGACCAGCTGGCCTTTCTAAGATCCCTTTTGTTTGACTTATCTCTGTTTTCCCATGGAGTTGCTAAAGCAGACCTGGAGTTAAATGACCTCTGTTCCGATCTATAAGAAGCCCCTTTGTCCCTTTGAGATCTGCCTTAGAGTATGTCCAAGCAGGTCTGGAGTTAAATGACCTCTGACTTGATCTATAGACAGAAATTGGGTTGTCTTTCCTTCTTCCACCTTCCTTCCTTAATGTTCCATCCCACCATCTAGTCTAAAAGATCCTTTAGTATAGATGACTTGCCCTTTGAAAGCCTTGGCTAGTGGATGCAAGTAATTTCCTTTCATGACTCCATAGCCCAATGGATGGCACTGTCTTGGCGTATCCTCTTTGCTGAAATATCCTGCTACCTTGTTCCTTTCCTCCCATTACTTCTCAGTCTATGATCTCCTAACCAACCCAGCAACCCTTCAACCAAATCATTTTAAAACCCCCTTTGTGCTTCATACCTAGCCTTACATCTCATCTTGAGCTTTCAAAGACATATCACTCTTTGTTTTATTGGAGAGATCCACTCTTCGGGTCCGGGAGGGCTAGATCCACAGGGCCCGGAGGTGGTTACGATGTTGTCTCATCTTTTGTCTTGCCAATCTGGCCAAAACATGGGAACCCCCAGCGAGGTTACCAAATATGACATGATCATTTTTATTTGTGGAATAGTCAAATGTTGTAAGTAACCTATTCGATTCCACGGCTTGCTTTAAAATTGAGAATAAATCTCACTTTTAATCTCTTCATTATTTTTGTTTGATTGCTTATATCTTTCTTTGATGTCTAGGTCTTTTTTCCTCTCTTATGCAAATGAGAAAAATCATCCATGTTTTTTTGCCTTTCAATAATTTAATTATCATGTTCACCTATTGTTTGATATGTTTATATGCAACAAGAGTACCTTTTATTATTTGTGTAGCCTCATCATTACTTACCTAGGGCTCATTGGTATCTTCAACATCAATAACCTTTTCTTTCCCTATGGAGCCGAATTTGAGCCTTTTTATTGTAAATCAACTTGAATTTAGTATTTGTGGTGGTCTTAAGTTGTGTAGGCTCCTCAAAGTCTACCTCTTTTTTTATAGAGGTTTCGGTCTTCTTTGCAACTACCATTGTTTTTATATCATTCATCTTCCTGTGTTGACTTTGTATTGTTAGCTAGCATCTATCAATGTGTTTTCTACCCATTAATCGATTTGCATATTTTCAATATCTAGCTTAGATTCATGTATGAAAGGAGGTAGTTTATTTTAACCCCTCTTGCTTTAAGAGACTTGGGTATAATTTAAGGGGAAAATCTTTTTACAATTTATTCGACAATCTTTTCTATCTCTTTATCGACTTCTCTATTATTTACAATGAAAGGACCAATCTGATTTTTCAATTTGAGCGGAGTCTTATTTTTGGAAGCCATGAAGTTAATGGCATGAAATTCAAAACTTACCTTAAATATTCTAATCACGAATTTCTGATCATCAAATACTTAGGCAATTTGTAAGATGATAGAAATTGGACCCAAAATCCTCAATTATGTACGTTGTTGCTTGCAAATACCAATCTCCCATCTTGCTATTCGATAAGCGCAAGATTCTCTTGATGTCCTCACTTATCCTAAGTGATGTTTGCTTTGTATAGTAAATTCATAGGTAATTTTTGGATGAAAAAATATAAAGTCTAAATAAGCCGAACTCATTTTTCTTCCCTTTCTAAACAAAAATGTCCAAAAGATGATTGATAGAGGTTTACCCTCGTCCATTTTTGCAATGTTATTGGAAAATGATCAGCTTTTGAAAACAAAAACAAGTGGAATAAGTAGGAAGAGTATATGAATACCCCTTTAGTGGGAAACTTGGTCAGCCGATGATGGATAGAATCAACTATAAATGCAGCATAGTCAAAAATCATGGCCGGGAGGTAGAAACATTATAGGGAGTAAATTGGCAAGTCTATTGCAAAGGCGTGGGGGTTGATTTTTGTTTCCAAAGCATTTATAAGATATGCCCAAAAAATCATATTTACATTTTTATTTTATTATATAGTTTCAAACCATTTGAAGGGTCTATAACCATATGGGGGCGAGAGATATTTAATTAAAAGGTAGTTTTTTAAACAAAAGGGGTATAATTTGGGATTTTATTTCGGCACGTGGATAATAATTTTGGTCTAAAATCTTATAATAGTGGGTCTAAAATGGAATTATATTAAAAAGGAGAAGGTCATTTAGGGATTTAATATATAAATTAAAAGTTAATATGACATGGGACAATGTAATACATCAAAAATACAATTATATGACTAGTAAAGTAGAAAATATTAAAACTAAGCTTTTTTTATCATTTATTATTTCACCACTTTTATCTTAGGATATAATGTTTTTTGAGGTTTTTATCTTATGTATAATTGAAGGGAGTTAGTCAAATGTGGAATTTCATATTTCATTAAGTAGAAAATGTGCTTACTTATGAAATTGAATAGTAATGAGTGTATGAAGGGTAATGATTATAATTAGGGATTTAATATAGGAATTTAACACTTTTAACTTATCGATCATCGAGCCTTGGGTCCGGTCCCAACGAAGTTAGAGAAATTCTCACGAGCCTCTTTGACTGGCTAAAAGTCTAGAATGCGAGAATAACTATGAGGAGGGAAATTAGTGATTATTTTCCCAGTGATGAATATTTACATGCTTTTCCCACTTCTTTCTACCTACCCAACTTTAATCTAACATTTTTCTTCCATTTTGCGAGGTGAATTTGGAGCTAGAAACCTTGAACATTTTTATTTTAAAAGCATAAACTATCTAAATCTACCTTATATCATCCAAGGGGCTCGATTAAGCGATGATTCTCCTCCTTATTCTCTACCTATCTACTAATTAGTCAGGATTAAACTGTCTGACTAATATATATTCACTATTCTACAATAATAAAATTGAAATCATGATAAGTCAATTTTACACAGTTTAACTCATCATGGATTATGGCATTTATTGACACTCTGCCATAATCATTAGTAACAAAGTAAAAAGTAGTGGCATTTGAATTTGCACACTTTCATATTTTATTTCTTTTTTCTTTTGGGGTTTATATTTTTTGTAAGTCCTTTGATATTTCTTTTAGGACTTCTACCCTCTTTTTTATTTTCTATTTTTTTATTTTTTACAAAATATGGGAAAACAACTTGTAGAAAGCAAGGTATGTACATATTTTACAAGACTATCATAATTCAATTCCAAATTATGAATCCTATACTTATAGGACCCTAATAGGGTCAGAACTGGAGAGGAAATGGCCAAGGTCCAGTACCCCCTCCAATGCCAATGCAACAACAACAATTACAACTACCTTCTATTCAAAATCCTACACCTTCTGTCTGACCCAAATTACTTGTACAACCTAACCCCGATCCAAATAATAAGGCAGCTCAGAGCATGGATGCTCTGGTTACCCTCGAGACTTACCTTATCACTCCTATTGGACTTAATGAGGTTCATCTTTGATTAGGGAAAGTAATCAGATTTGGACACACTCCCATTATTTTCGAAGAAAGTGAATCACCCAGGAAGGATATGGACAATTCTAAAGTAGTTTTTACACATGTAATAGTTGATACAACACCCATTGCTACACTTGTAACTGTCGGCTCGGGAAAGTACGTTGTTTTTACAGCAACTAATCTAAGTAAGGCTGGTACATCTGTGGTAGCTAACCTAGTTGTTAGCATTCAGAGTCCCTCATATCCTCAATGATTAACTGAAACTTGGCTGACCTTGCAACTTGAACCCAAATTCCTTAAGGAGCTGCAAAATTTATATGTACGGATTCCGCTGTTACAATCTCTTAAAGAAGTGCCTATCTATGCTAAAACAGTCAGGGATCTATGCGTTAAGAGACTTGGAAGGAAACCTAAGGACCCTGCTACTATCCATGTGTTGGGAAAATTGTCTGATCTTATGATTGATCAGCCTTTGTTGACCAAGTATAATGACCCAGGGAACCCCACAGTAACTGTCCATATTGATAATCATCCTATAACTAATACCCTGATTAATTTAGGGGCAGCTATTAACGTTATGACTAAATACCTCTTCATTTATCTAGGAATTCATGGACTTAGATGTACACCTACAGTTCTTGAACTAGTAGATAGGTCTCGTATTAAAGCCGAGGGAATGATTAAAGATGTGGTTATTACTGTGGCCTCCTAGAACTATCTGGCTGACTTTCTTATCTTACAAACCAAATCCAATCTGGGGGGTCATCCTTTAATCTTAGGAATACCATGGCTAGCCACTGCATACACATATATCGGATGTAGGTTCAGATCTATGGTGATCTCAGATGGACAGGCCACTCAGAACCTGAATATTTATCCCCCAGAAAAACATCATATGGATTTGAACAGTCCTTGGTGGGACGAATTTGCACCTGAATCTGATATTTCGCTACCTCTTCTCACGCTCAGAAAAGCACAATAATTTAAGGATGAAACAGTGGAAAATATTATTAACGGTTTTATCAGTAATCCATTCCCTGTTTCCTCCATTATAGATTTGGGAGAAGAAGGTGAGGAAGATTTTGAAATTATTGAACATTTAAAAACAAATTCACTTACTATCAGCAGTCTCGTTGAAATCGAACCTGGAAAATGTTCAAACATCAATCCTAACTTGACTGTTGAACGAAACATATTGTTGATACGACTGTTACATAAATACAAAAAGACATTTGCATGGGAATATACCGATATGAAAGGAATCCATCCTACCCTATGCACTTATCGCATTTACCTTAAAGAAGATTGCAAACCTGTTAGACAACCTCAGCACCGAATGAACCCTGCACTTAAGGAGATAGTAAAAGAAAAATTGCAAAAAATCCTTAATGTTAATTTCATCTACCCGATTTCTGATAGTCAGTGGGTGTCCCCACTTATCATAATTTCAAAGAAGAATGGAAAATGGAGGGTCTGTGTTTACTATAGAGAACTTAACAAGGCCACTCGAAAGGGTCAGTTTCTCTTACCATTTACGAATCAAGTCTTGGAAACTCTTCTTGGAAAAAAATTCTTTTCATTTCTAGATGGGTTTAATGGCTATAATCAAATACAGACTGCTCCAGAAGATCAAGACAAGACAACCTTTACTTGCCCATGGGGTACTTTTTCATACAAATTCCTTCCCTTTGGTCTCTGTAATGCACCAGCAAGCTTTCAAAGGGCAATATTAGGTATTTTTTTGATCTTTTGAATGATTTCCTTCAAAATTTTATGGATGACTTTACACCCTACGGAGATGCCTTTGAGACAACATTAGCTAACTTGGAAAAAGTACTGGAACATTGTGAACAAAATAATGTTTCTCTGAGCACAAAAAAATTCCACATGATGATGACCGAGGGAATTTTACTGGGAAATTTTATTTCAGCAGATGGAATCAAGGTAGATCCTGCAAAAATTGAGGTAATCTCAAAAATCCCAACCCCTAAGACTCCGAAAGAGGTACATAGTTTTTTTGGGACATGCAGGATACTATAGGAGGTTCATAGAAAATTTTTCAAATATTTCATCTCCTTTATTTTCATTACTGATGAAAGATGCAGAATTTTTGTGGAATGAAAAGTGTGAGTAGGTCTTTTTAAAGTTGAAGAACTATGTAGCAGTAACACCTGTTTTACGAGGACCAAAATGGAAATTTTCGTTTCATATTGCTATAGATCCATCCGACATGGTTGTGGGTGTTTTTTTGGGGCATATGGAGGATAAAAAGCCTTATGCCATATATTACATCAACAAGAAATCAACTCCAGCGTAACTTAACTACAATGTAACTGAGAAATAATTCCTAGCAGTAGTGCATGCTATCAACAAATTCCGACACTACATCACCGGGTACCAAGTATTTGTACACACTGACCATGCTGCCATTCGATTTTTAATGAAAAAACCTATTACTAATGGTATAGTTACACGATTGTTATTTTTGTTACAATAATTTGACATTACTATTTTAGATCAACCCAGAAAAGATAATGTAGTTGTTGATTTTCTTTCTAGGTTGACCATAAGTGATGACTGCAGTACTACTAAGGATTCTTTTCGAGATGAGTATTTTTTTTCCATTTCTACTCAGTCACCATGGTATGCAGATATATCCAATTACCTTGCTATAGGATAATTCCCACATCAATTGTCTTCCAGGGAAAGAAGGAGGATTATACAACAGAGTGCTACCTACTCCTAGATAGAAGGTAAACTCTATCACACCGGGCCAAATTTCCAGATTAGGTGATGTGTTAGAGAAGATGAGGTATTTGAGATCCTAAAGGCTTGTCATGAAGAACCTTGGGGAGGGCACTTCGCTGACAAGAGGACATGACATAAAGTACCCTCAACATGGTACTACTAGCCAACCATATTCCAGGATGCGAAGAAGTCTGTGAAAGGATGTGATAGTTGCCAAAGGATGGACCAGCCTCTAAAATCAGATGAGATGCTGTTATAGCCTCAAATAGTAATAGAACCATTTGTGAAATGGGCCTTGGTATTTTTGGAGTCAATCAATCCTTCATCACAACAAAGAGCATACATATTGGTCTGCACCGATTATGTCACAAAATGGGTCGAAGCAAAGGCACTAACTAGAGCAATAGAGCAGGTTGTTTCAGACTTCTTGTTTCAAGATATTTTTGTCTACTTCGAGATACCCAGAGAAATAGTGACAGATGGGGGTCCTCAGTTCACATCTCATTTGATCAAGAATTTGGTTGAGAAGTATGGAATCCATCATAGAATCACCACACCCTATCATCCACAAGAAAAAGGGAAAGTAGAAAGCACCGATAAAGTCATTGAGGGAATCTTGACAAAGACAGTATCCAGCCACCGAAGAAACTAGGCTGAGAAACTTCTAGAGGTATTGTGGGCTTATAGGACAACATGGAGGAATGCTACAGGCTTCTCACCATATGAACTGGTGTATGGTAAGAATCCCTTATTACCCATAGAGTTTGAAATAAAGACATTAAGAACAACATTGCAGGTCGATTTGGATTAGAGCACAGCACAGACTCAAAGATTGAACCAACTCAATGAGTTGGAAGAGAAATGGCTGGCTTCCATTCCACAGACAGAAATCATCCAACAAAAAATAGCCAAATGGCATGATAGTTTTATTAAGAAGAAAATTTTCCAGAAAGGAGACTAGGCTCTTTTGTATGATTCAAGGTTCAAAGATAAGCTCTGTACCAGATGGCTAGGTCCTTACGAAGTGGATATCATTACTGGCTAATGGGCACCATCTAAGGTTATATCATCAACCCGCTTCTAAGGAATCATTTGTCAACATTGTTGCAGACTATGATCTTCATTTTACGACAACAGGGGAAAATTCTCCTCTGTAGCCTTAAAAGTTGAAATTCCAATAAGTGCAGCAACTGAAAACCACCCTTGTGGCAGCTGTTACACCTATATATATATATATAAACAAATAAATAAATAAAAATAAAAATAACAAAATAAAAGAAAAACAAAAATAAATCTAACTGTGAAAACTCATTTTTGGGGCACAATTAGACAAACAATAACAGTTGAAAACTACTCCTGTGGCGGCTGTTACACCCATGTTTTTCTCCCTATAATATCATTGTCCCTCTTTTATCCATGTCACAGGATGATGGTATTCATGTAATTTCTTTTTCTATACCAATTTATTTTAATCATTATTTTTTTGAGAATAATTCAAAAGATGTCTTGGTTGTTACATATGTTATAGCTGACAACCACAAATATTGTTCTTTGTAATTCATTCCATAAATAGCAATAAATATGTTGGCTACACACAAAAACATGAGAGTTGCACACAAGACACCGTCAACTCAAGTCTTCTTCCAATGTCACCTCAAGTATGTCATTAAAAAGGTAAATGATTGTCATTAATAATTCGGTTATTAAATTGGAAAAGTAGTGACGCTCCCATGTCGGCTGTGGGTGGCTGTCACAATTAAAGTGGGGGAGGGATATGATTTGAAATTACTCAAAATAATTGCAAAAATGTTGTAATCATAAATATATATTAAATTTAGATTCACTTAATCAATAATATAATTTCTAATGATGACCGAATCAGGTTGGAAAATAATGTGTACGAAATCCCATCACTTTCCATAACAAGTCATTAATGAGTATTCGTGTAGGGTATGATTTGGTAAATCCATGAAATCGTCACCTTTCCTCAACCTCCTTCTGAAACCTTGCATCCTCATATGTAGACTCATCGATTTGGATAATCAAAGGTGCTGAGCAGCAGCTAGTTTAGAGATACAATGATGTTACAGCAAGATTGAACAAAAAAGAAGTGAACTCAGAAACTCAGTAATATTGCAGTATTCCATACATTAAGAAGCAAAGTTAGAAACAAACAACATAAATGGGTGGAGCAGTGGTTAGGCTTGAAGCAGATTCCATGGATTCTCTACAGAATTGCCCAGAAGCTTACCATATATTAAGAGAGGCTGGATGGGTTGAGTTTTTCCTGAAGCTTGAACGCTCGGACGAGGCCGTAGCAATTGAATTTTCCCAGAACTTGAACAATAATCAAACCCGAGTAAGAGGTATGAAAATGGAGGTGACTGAGGAGGTGATTGATAGGGTAACCTCATTACCAGTTGAAGGGTGGAGGTGGTTTAATATAAAAATCAATGACCCCTCCTTGAAAGAGGATTTCCTAGTAGGGGAAGAGAAACTGGAGAAGAAGGGAAGAGGAATTGACAGAATTTCACTTCCTCACCCTTGGGAAGATGTTTCCGTGGGTTTTATAAAATATATTACCTGTGAAGGGAGGTATATGATAGTATTCAACTATCAGTTTCCTCTGCTTAACCGCCTTCAGCATTAGCAAAGAATCAATCTCCCATTTTATTTTCTTGGAAACATCAAACACATGGTAGCAGTAGTAAAAATAACAGCACATCCAGAGGCATGCATGATTAATCACGAACTTATTAAACTCATTGTGGTGGATGCCCTGGGTCAACAATGAAAGTCTTGGGAATAAATCAAGAGGAAAATACCAAGGACAAGTCAAGAGAAACAAAACACAACCTTTGGAGAAGGTCAAACAAAGGAGGAGACCCAGACTCGGCCTGCTGAAGTTAGAATTGGGAAAAATCCTATTGATAAACCAATTGGGGAAAAAAGACCGAAGAAGAGACTGAAGGTCATCATACCTATAGAACCCTTGCCTATGGTCGAGAAGCAAACAGAAGTAGAATTTCTAGAAGAAGAAGGCCAACCTTTCTCATCAGGTAGGGACGAAACCAATGCCTTGTATTTAGAAATTGAAAAATTAAGAAAATAAAATGAGGAATTGAAGCATAAATTATCTGAGGGAAGAGAAATTATGATGTCAGTATGCATGACCTATTTTTAGAACTTAACAGTAGCGGGATATAATGCTCGTAAAGAAAATATCGGCCCAATGGAAGTAGAAAAAGAACAGCGGGATGCTGCTACACAAGAACTTGCTGATGATACCGTTGTTACACAAGAACCAATAGTTAAAGAAGAGCCTCCTGTAATAATCGACCTAGATGCCAACCCAAAAGAACATACAGAAGCCACACCTATTGTAGAAGAAACAACAGTGGACGCGGAGGCAACTCTAGGTAAAAAAATGGGGCTAACACACAAGAACCCACCGAAGAGGCTACACAAGAACCAACAGCAAAGGTGGAACAAACCCATGAAGAAGAGGTTGGAACACCTATTGTTGATGAAGATATTGATTCTAGGAGAACTCCAAGTCCCATCTCAGGATAGAACTCTGAGAAACTCCTGCTAATTTCTGAGATAAAAAAATGGAAGCAAGAAGCAATCTCCCATCGGGATGGGATGATTTCGCTAAAGGAACATCAACGAGAAATAGATACTTTACATGAAATATGGATGGAAGCAGAATTGAATAAAAATTGGGAGGAACACAAGAAGAAAGAATCTCTGAAGAAACAAGAAGAACAGGTGTTGTTGTTACAGGATCAGATTCGAGACCTCACCATAGATAAATAGAGACTTCATGATATCACCCTGAACTCGCTGGGTTGTAGGCGGCCTTCTCCGTCATATCCTATTTTTCTATGGGAACGTTACTTCTTGTTTCAAATGAAATCCATTATGGAGGAAAGGCCTTATTTATGTTCCTCCACCCGTACATTTTTGGATGTTTTCCGTGCCTCAAATTTTGATGACCAAAGTTTGCTGTGTGAATTTTTTTTACACAACATTATTTGTGAACATGTGAGTATGTATATTATTGTGATATTATTCTCTTATATGGGAGATATTCAATTAAGGGCTTTTGTATCCTTCATTAGGAATCAGATTGAATGGCATCTGGCCATTAAATCTATGGAGACAAATGAGGAGAAGATAACATTGTGGGTTCGGGCAGAACCAGGAAGGGTTGCTGAGCTGAGATGAGAATTCAGGAGAATATTGAGTACCCCTGGGATTAAAGAACCAACTGCCACCTATAGAAGAATAATTGTGGGTTTCTTCCTTAATCAATTCACAATGATGAAGAGCCGAGCTTTGACATGGTGTTTAAAACGCACGGAAGCCAGCAGTGCTGAGCTATTGAAGGGAGATCCATTCTCATTCCAGAATTTCATGGTGGCTGTTACAAATGTACCATCTTATGCACAGATTGTACAATCCCTTGGGTCTTTGTGGTTGGGATTGAAGTTCAAGTTTATTTTGATCTAGTTGCCCATTGAGGATTACTAGACCAATTATGAATTAAGTCAGTATGAGTCAGAATCCTGGGTACAACAGTTGATGGCCAATCAGGGATATAGGTCTGCAGACGAAGACACAGGTGATTCTTATGATTTCACAGATATGCACCAAAGGTATTCCCATGTGAGATGAGTTTTCATGAGGACATGCAAGTATTTTAGTTGGGGGGAAATGTTGGGTGCTATTTTTTCACATTTTTCCTACACTTATCTCCCTTATTTTTCTTCATAACCATATCCTATGGGATTATCTTTAACCTTTTTCCTACCTTTTTACCCTGACTTGTGCTTTTTCACCTTGCTTTCGTTATTTTTCCAATTCACCAATTATTAAGATCTATTATACCCTTTTATGACTAATTGATGGTGAATGTTTGGAGAAAGGTCGATGGTATTTTTTTTGTCCTTTCATATGAAAAATATCCTGGATACGGAGTTCACAGAAACATTTCAGATGGTGTTATTACAGCAAAGCGATGTTGTTACACCATGTTGTTACAGACCCGCCAACAATTCGTTGTTACATATGGCTGTTAAAGAATCATTAGCGAACTGCTGATATAGTTGTACCATTGACCTCTCTTGTCTATATTTTTAGGGTCCCGTTATTTGGTAGATTGGCAAGCCAAGTGACAAGGTAAAATCAAACCAACTTTGGAGCCCAAGGACCTAGCCTTCCTGGACTCAGAGAGGGCTCTCTCTATTTGTGCAAGGGATGTAGATTTGTTTGATTCTTTATGTATTTGATTTTACACTATTTGTTAAGTATGTTTTTAGTTTGTTTTAGGTTTTTGAGGGAGGAACTGATCAAAGACTAAATAGATAAAAATATTTTTAGATCAATTGGGCCATAGGGTCGAAAAGGTTGAGAAAGCCTCAAATGGTGGACAAGGTATATTGCAGGGCCAATTTGGTCAAGGTAAAATGGATTCTTTAGGTGGAGTGAAATGGGATGGACACTAGGTTTGTGAAGGAAAAAGAGGTTTAAGCATAAATAGTTTGACAACAGACATCCATGTGGTAGGGCTAACCATTAATCACAGTAAATGAAACTTTAAACTGATATATGCATAAAATAAACATTCAGGCAATACATAGAAGTATAAGACCCTCTAACTTTGGGAAAACCACCTACAGACTTTGGGGAAAACAAAAAAGACAAAAAAACAACTCAATCTATGAAGAGGGAACTCCTAAACATCATATTTTAGCTATCAGGAACTTTGAACTAAGATTGCAGAGCATAGGAAAAGGGTAAGATCGACACAAGACCTCTTTGGTTTCAACTAGGACAATCAAACATTCAGAGAAAAGTTTCAGTAATGGGGTTTTGGTTAGCTACGAGTAAACAGGGCATGCCGTGAATCATACTAGATAGCATACATAATAACCATTAATGAAATTAATAGCAAGTTCTTAGGGTATCAAAGAGCAGTTAAGAATTCTTTGACATAACTAGGAAAGAAGACAAACATAGAAGTTGTAATGAATGAGGAAAATTGAGGTGCCTCCATGGGCATGTATCAAATCTATTCTATAATTTCCTACAATAAGAAAGAAACATTAAAACATGTATGATAAACTAAGGAAACATAACAGAGAAGGAACTCTATACCATTTACCAAGTCATGGAATCCTACAACAGTCCTCTTCCACCATCCAAAACACACAAGAAATTATCCACTTCATGAGACAAAGTATTTCTTCCAAGCTTTTAATACCATGTATTGCTCTATAACATCAAGTTCAGCCTCTTGATACAATGAAATCTCTTGGAATATGTAGGCTAAAGAGAAAGAAACTATCCAAGAGAATCTAGAAGGCCATTGGCCTATTACAAATATCTGATTTTGTCCTTGAGGCTTTGCAAAGCCCAAGGCACAAAATATCTTTAAAAATATCTTAAAATGATAAAAAAACAAAATTAAATAGACTTTTCATGACTGATAATGGCTAAAAAAGGCTTAACGCACATTTGGATGAGCATCTTCAGAAATCTGCCTCTTTTGCCAAAATTCTACAGGAACGTAGCAGCAGAAAATTTCATGTCTTGTAGGCAACTTTTGAGGGACCTCCTGATGTCAAAAAGAGGCCCGTGATAGCTCGTTGGAAAGCCCTATATGTATAGTTTCTGGAAACACTTTATTTTTCTCAAAATTATGCCTATAAATATGTAAAAAGGTGGACTGAGTGAAAAAAACCAAAAAAGCAGCCCTCGCTGATATGTGAGGCAGAAAGTTAAAAAATCATTGTTTTTTGCCTCTTTGGGGGACCAAAACACCTCCTTTGGATCTGACAATTTGTGAGTAGCTGCCCCCAAATTTATTCCATCCAGAAAAATGACTTTCATGAGCTGAGGATGCTCCTAGCACCCATTGCAGCGCTTTGAAAAATGTGCAATTAGGGCCAAAAAACACAAAAAACAAAATCATGTCAAAATTTCCTCAATTTAGGCGAGCAAGCTCCTTAAGGGTTCTTAGAATCATGCAAGGAATATGAGGCCAATGTTTCAAGCCCAGATATGCCTTTCTCCACTTTCTCTACCAGACACCTCTTTCGGGCAGCTTTGAGCCTTTCTTGAGCAAGTTTGATCTTTCTTCGGGCAAATTGGTTCAACTTCTTGTAGTGCCCGGTCATCTTGTTTTGTAGACTCAAGTCTCTATTAGCTTTCTCTAATTTATCCTCCAAATTATTGTTGGCCCTTTCAAGCCATGATTCTTTATCATTTTCTATTTCTTGGGCGAGCAATTGAGTGAGAGGATAAGATCGAACAAGGGCTACCTCTTCTTCCTTCTTTTTATCCAAAGCTTTATTGAGACCCATAGTCCTAGGCCTCTTTCTCATTGGCTGCTCTTATTCTTCAGTATCATAAAATTTTCCCATAAGCTCTTCAAGCTTGATTTGTGCTTTGTAGGCTTCCCTTTGGTATTTGAAAGCCTGGGCCTCATAAACTGCCATTTGACCATTCATTTGTTTGTTTTGCATCTATAGAACATGTATGAGGTCCTTTGACCTTTCTATATTAGCTTGTAAGTCATGAATTTGGGCTTCTCTGTTTTGCAAAAGGGCCTCAAGAATCCTAGCTTCATCATCTCCAGCATCACAGTATATCTGTATAATGTCAAACTCCCTTTCCTTTTCATGACTACTCTCTTGCTATTCCTCTTTTTCTTTACCTTTGCCTTGGATAGACTTCTTGGTCCTTTTACTCTTTGGAAATTCAACAATACTCTTCTTAGGTATTTTTCCTCCACTTCTTAGCGCTCTTTTTACATTGCTAGTCACTGCTAGAGTGATCTTCTTCTTTGCAGATCTAGTGTTTCTAGGATTCACCACTTTTGGAGGAAGAGTCATGGCCCCTTGCCTAAGAGAGGCAGCTTGCACATGCTCTTGGTTGTGTTGAGGAGAAGAGAGAGGAGGTTTATCTACTTTTACTTGCTCAACTTGTTCCTTTACCTTGCTGCCTCCATCATCATCTTCTCCAGCTTCACCTTTGTCACTGTTTTATTCTGCTTGAAGATTTCCTTTTTTTTCTTCACCACTGCTATGCTCATCGTCACTGATTTGGTTTGACCTTAGGACCGTTTTGATCTTTTTGCTGCATGTTTCCCCCTTCGGAATGCTCATTTTTTGGTGTTTGCTTGCCATAATCATTGCTTGCTTGAGGGTTGTCTTGTTTCTCATCATAAGTGTCTCTTTGAGGTCTATCATGACCCTCATCATCACTATTTTGGCTACCACTTTGTTTGTTTTCTTGAGGACTGTCTTGTTCATCTCTGTCACTGCTTTCTTCATGACTGTTGTGCTCTTTACCTTCACTATTTTATCCCTTATCACCGTCATGATTACTGTTGTGTTGGTTGCCATCATGTTCCTTTTCATGACTGCTATGCTCACCATCATTTTGTTCATGCTTTCCATCATTTCCTTCTTCCTCACTGTCATGTTTAGATTCTTTACTTTGTTCCTCATCATCAGTAGTTTGCTTCTTGTCACTTTTCCCTTCATTACTAGTTTTCCTCTTCTCTTCTTCACTCTCAATCATAGGGGATTTTTTCCTTTTAGGAGTAGATTGACTAGAAGAGGGAGAGACATGGTGAGTGGATGGTGAGGAAGGCGCATGAGATGAAGAGGAAATGAAAAAATCGGGATGGGAGATGAAGGATTCCCAAGAAACTCCCTTTTTCTCAAGTTGATGGAGGATGATGATCTTGATAAGGGAATGATGAAACAAACAAGCTTTTTGTTGAGAAGAGGGCTTCTTTTGGACAGTAGAGGCCATCTTTTCAATGCTTCTATAGAGGAAGAAAGGTAGGTTCAGCAACTGAGTTCTTGTTAAATGCATAAGAAACCTGATGTGATAGGCACAAATCTGGGAAAACCTCCCTTCACAGGTGCAATACTTCATGATAACTTTCATGAGGGGGGCATAGCTGCTCAATAAGTGAGAAAAAGGGAAAATAGCTTGGCAAGCATCCTGATGGTCTGGTTTTAGAAAGGGTTTATAGTGATTCAGATCTAGGTATTCTTGTTTGAACCACTTTTCTCCTATATAGGGGATATTAGTTGCTTTGGAGATAGCCCTAGGAGTGAGTTTTAAGGCCAGACCTGCTATGTGAATTTTCCTTTATTTCAGCCTCAAAGAAAACAAATGTGTCAAAGGAGGGGGATTTTTTACTTCTTGGAATTTTTGGAAAAAATTCAAGCACCCCGCTTCATGAAAATTGAAGAGTACTGAAGGGGATTCATTCACCTATTGAGTTGTAATAGGCTCATACCTATTGTGATACCCACTTCTGCTTTCCTTCTTTGGAGGCATTTTTGCTTTTGATACCCCTAACTGACTTACCAAAACAAGACCTTGAAATGTACTGAAAAATAGGCCCCTTTTGTGAGCACTGCTTTTCTCTTTAGTTGGAAAACAAGTATTTGTTAAATGAAAACAAATTTACTTCTCCAGCACTGTGTTTTGAGAAAAGAGGCCTTTAATAAGATCTATTTGTGGTTTTTGAAGACAAGTCCCCTTTTGTTTTTGACACAAAAACTCTTTCTCCTCAATCACTAGCCTTTTTTGAAATCACTATTTAAAAGGTGAGCAAACCCCTTATAAATTGATCAAAATCTTTTTTTTAATCACTTAATTTCTCTATTTTTTAAATAAAGAAGGCACTCTTGAAAACCACTATGTTTTTCCCCTTTAATTTCTCTATTTCTCTTTGATGATCTTAGCAAGCAAGCTCTTTTTGGATGAAGGTTAGTTTTTTTGTCTGAAACAATATCTTCTTTGTCACTCAATGCAAGTTTTTAATTTGAAATGATGGGTCTCCCTGCTTAAAGCTAAGCTCTATTCCTTACTCAACAAGAATTCCCTTTAAACACTGATTTAGGTCTCCTTCTTTAATCTTTGTCCCTTTGTCTCTTTAGCAAACATGATATGTTTGAAAGCAAGCTGTGTTTTCTTAAGGCTAGCACACAAAATTCTATGACCTTGAGAACATGTCCTTTTCTCTTTAGCATACAATGTTTGGCTCTGTAAAACAATGATTGTCCTTTTACAAACTTAAAACAACAAATCTCCCTTTAAAATTTCCAATAGGCCTTTACTGCTTTATCACTATTTCTCTGTGGTTAAATAAAAATGACAGTGTTCAAGAGTAACTGTGTTTTCTCCCTTAACTACTCAAACAACAAGCCCTTTGACAACAAAAATTTCCTCCTTCATTCACTATTTCTTTGACACTTTGATACCAAATTTTCCATTTAAATTAAGCAAAATTCAGACCTAGAGACATAAATACCTTCATAATATGTATTTTTCTATGTTTGGAGACGATATTATTGTTTAAAATTTGATCTTGGCACCTTTGAGAACTTTGGCAAGCTTGCCACACTCCTGGTTGACAGTGGCCCGAGCGATGGGTCATTCAGCACTGGCCTGGGCGGTGGGCAGTTCAGAGGTGGCCCAGGCTGGTAAAAAATGGGTTGTGAAGATACTGAAAATGAAAATGGAAAGGGTAAAATATGAAATATAAGTATGGTGAGGGCAGAAGGTAGGTGGGAGGATCTTTATCAGTGGCCCGAGTGCTTGGATAATGGCCAAAGAAGCATCGGTGTCGCGTTCAGGAGTGGTCGCTGGGCTGGGTAGGCCTGAATGAGAAAACGTGCCACGTTTGAACTGTCGGGTCAGCCCTGGGCACCTGTTGAAAGCCGGGCATAGGCGTGCCGCACAACACTACAGGCGCATCGTGCCTTTAACAAATGTCTTCTGTAAACTCCTACAGGAACACCGCGTAGTTCTTCAGGTGCGCCGCGCATTCCAAAGGCTGCAAATGATCGCTTGAAATGGTTTCTTCTTGGCTACAAAGTTTGTAAAATGGAAAATGATAGGCTATGCTCGGGTTGTATACTTGAGGAGGGTTTTGAAACGCTGTTTCCTCCTTTTTTAAGTTAAAAAAAAAAAACATCCCCTTTTTCCTTTGTAGCCCCTTTTTAAAAAATGGCTTTGTGCCTTTGTTCGTTCACAAAGGAGATGATCATAAAAAACATTAATGCAACCTCTTGACACCATTGTGTGAATCCCCACTATTTTATGAAGTGAAGAGGCCCTTAAAAACTATGTTTGTATCTGCTAGTTTACAAAAAACTCTACTGCAACCATCTTAAAACCATAATGCAACTCCACTTGTTTATGAGGTTGAGGAGGTCTTATCAGATTGGTCTTCTAATTGCTTATGAAGGAGGTCCTCAAAACATGATTTGACCTTCTGCTGGTTTACATAAAGGAGGCCTCTAAAACAAAAAATTATCTTTATAAGACACTGCCACATTGTCCTTTCAAAGGTGATCTTTTAAATTTGGAACTGGAACTTATCCTCTGATTGAAAACATTTCATAATGTAAACTGTCTGTGTCCACTAAGACTCTATCTCTCATAATTTTTTGTAGGAACCCTTTGACTGAAAGTGAATCATGGTTACATCACCCTATTTTAACCCTTTGAATAAGCTGATCTATATGGACTGTTAATCATTTGGATAGCTGACGCTCTAATTTTGTGAACGAGGCCAATGTTACTATTAGGCACTTTGTATTAACACTTTCTCTTGACTGTGTATAGACCTTCTATTTTGTCCCGAAGAAAATCCTTGCAAATGTGATCACCTATGCTCATTTAGAATCATGGTTAGGCCCTTAACTTCATGATGAAAGAGGCCTTCAATCAATGAAAGTTCATCTATCTTAATAATGTGCCCACTATCTTATAAATGATCTGAAAAACTAACTCTTGGTGCTTGCCCTTTTATTCATCATTTGGAGGGAGTATCTTCGATAAACCACAATGGATTTGTTTAAAAACAAGAATGACCTTTTTCACATACATCATATGGGTGGATGCTTCTTTATACCATTTTTGCAGAAGTCACTTTAAAACCAAGCTTGGTTTGCCACTTTATCATTAGATGAAGCTGCTTTAAATCAAAACTATAACCTCTGATTCATCCTTTGAAGAAGGATTTTATAAACATAAGAGAAGAGGCTTTTTAACACCATCATGTCACTACTTTTATTTTGATGTGAAATAGGCCCTTAACTTATAAACTTTAATTTGCTTTACCACTATTACTCAACTGGTCTTACCAATAGAGACTTTATCAAACACAACATCAATCAATTCTGGTGATGCATCCTCTGTCATATTTGGAGGAGGTGGCACAAAAAAACTCCTGAAGCTACTTAGAAACACGCTGACCCTCTGCTTATTAGTGAAGGAGGTCACAACAATGTGTCTTTTACCCTCTACTTATCATTGAAGGAGGTTATCACTGTGTTTCTAACCCTCTGCTCTTTGAAGGATGTTTCTATCACTGTGTTTCTAACCCTCTACTTATTATTGAAGGAGGTTATCTTTAACACAAGAGCTACATCTATTTCAAATAACTATACCTTGCTCTGTATGTTTTCTTGAAGAATTCCAATAGGAAACAAAGTATAATTTGAAATTTATCATTGATAAAATCACTTGAAACTCATGTCCTCTTGCTTTATCAGGCCTTGTCTGAGATGTATATATCCTTTTGTAAAATATCATTGTGAACACAAGACCAAAAGAAATGTGATTTGTATATGGAGAGTGTTTGCTGCTAGATATAATTTAGCTATCTTTTCCATTGACTGTGTTGTCAGAGGTATATTGAAATTGCTTTTGACTAATTTTCAAAACCTAGGTTCAAGGTAACATAAGAAGCAGCTGTCTTCTTATGCCCTACATGATGATGGCCTTCGGAAAGATTATGCAGCACTGATTTTGGAGGAGATTATGGAGCACTGCTGATCAGAATCACTCAGTATTTTGTATTCATTTGACATGAGGAATGATATCTTCTCTTCAGGCAGCATTTGGATTTATAACATGTACACTTGTTGCTCTTTAATTTATAGCTCTCCATCTGATCATTGATGGAAAAAAATTTCAACATGAGAGACTAGTTTGAACTTGTCCCTTTGCTCTTATTTTCATACTAATCATCATTCAGTTACAACCCTGTAGAGATGTAAAAAACCGATTTTTTTGAACCTTGGAGAGCTCTTTTGGTGTTTCATGGAGATTATGCCTGATCTAAGCATATTTCTTCAGATAATGACAAGCCTTATCTTTTCCTGATTTGGATCTTTGTTGAACTTCTTCTGAAATGAGACAAAGTGACCCCTTAGTGGTGTGTGACCTATGGATAGAACAATGCCTTCTTTGCAGAAATAGGGAAAGATTTAAGGCTGACTGGTACTAGACATAGGATTTTTGGCTTAGGATATCTTAGCCAAGGAAAAAATCTCTAAACACCACTATCTAACTTAGGGAAAATTTTCACAGATTCTGAGTGTTTTCTTAGGCATGATCAGATTTTCATATGACAAGATGATCAGGGATAGAGTAGCAGACACTTTGTCAACCTTTGGATATTGAATGGTATGAGAAACATGGGTAAATGATAACAGATAATCACAACTATGACAACTATAGATAGGGAGACTTTGCTGAAGCGAGATAGGTCTTGAAAACTGGAGATTGTTCTCATCATAGACTGACAGGAAGGGGTAGGAGGACAAAAAATTGTTTTGGGGTGTTTTTCAGATGAAAAATTGACAGTTTGAGATTAGCTTCTAGAAAAATCTGCTAAGGAAACTAGTCATCAATAATAGGCAAAAAATACTGATGACTAACAGTGGGATTCATCATCACAGCTTTTGACTGCCCATGTTCATGCCAAAGATGTATTATATTGTTCACCCCTTGTTTATCGATGCATTATTCTTTGTACTTTGTCTCAAGGCATAGGTATGCCTCCCCGCCACCTATAGCATAGGTACTTACTCATAAAAGAGACTTTTCGCACTTGTAAGTCTCACCTCATCAGGTTCTAGTCCTCTAGCATTTTGTTCTACCTTATATTTCTCTCTCTCTAACTTCCCCTTCGGTGTCTATTGATTGAGTTCTTACAACGTACTTCGGTCATACGATTAGCTCCTAATTATCGCACACTAGGGGGAAATCCGTTCCACCAATTTTTGGTCATCTAACTTGTTACTATAAGATGGACCAAAGTACACCATGTAAGACCAATTTTACCCTAAGTAAAATTTCTTTCACTATGAAAAATAGCTTAGTAAACCACCTTTATTAAGTTGTTTATGGTCTAAACAGGAAAAACCCATGAGGAAATATTAAATAAATCCACATTTGTTTGATTTTTCTCAAGGAATAATTAGTTAAGCAGTAGTTTAATTAATATTCCTGGTCATATTTAACCCAAAACAGAAAAATTAATTAGATAAATTATTATTTATCTTATTATTTTCTAGGAATAATTATTTAAACCTTATTTAAATAATATTCCTTGTTAAATTTGACTAAATCACTCATAAATAATTAAATAAATCATTATTTATTTAATTATTACTCAACCACGTCCTTAAAATAATAAATAAATCATTTATTTATTTATTATTTACAAATAAAAGGATTTGACCCAAGTCAAAAAAATTTCCCTCCAACAAATATGATAAAATATTCCATAAAAGTTGGATCTTGATTTGGTTAATAATATTTTAATTATGCACTAATATCTAGACTAACTCAATATATTGTTATAAATAGAAGGGTTTTTCGATTCACTCACTACCTTTTGTTGCCTAAAGATCACTCTGGATCTATACTTTTGGTCTGAATTTGATCCACCATCATTGTCATATTTTTCTATATTTTTTCTTCTGAGCCCCCTTTGAGTTCCATTTTTTGTCTAGGTTTTCTACATCATCAAGAGAGAGGAATTTTAGATCTGAAGTGTTGAGGACTTATAAGAAGCCATCCCATTGAGGAGAAATGGTAACATCCTTCTATGTTTTCCTCCTAGGTGCCATTAATACAAAATTCATTCAACATATTCTTGTCTTGTCTATTGGATGCATGGAGAAACTCCTGCTTTTATTTACTGCTTAATGTCTTTTAATGCATAGATCTAGATTTTTGCAGCATTTATCTTGGTCAACTAATTGCAGATCTAAAGATATTGGTAGCCATATTTGTTGTTAGGGTTTTTTGTTATGCACAGCTAAAGTGGTATTTTTTCGTACACTAGCGATTAAGATTCATACTAACAATGTGTGTGAGCATTCAGCCACACAACCAGATCTACAACGATGTAGCATGCCTATAGTCCTAGCAAGGGGAGAAGTAGAAGGGGAGACGCCAAAAGAGGAGACTCTTGGTGACTATCTCCAAGAATATGAATCTCATTCTAAAAGATTCAAAGAGCATCTAAGCTTCCCAGAGTTTTGTCCACTTAAAGAAGAAAGAAGATCCAACATGTACAAGAAAAGGAGAGGGTGCATACAACACACTTTGGGTAGAACCTTTCTACCTACATTTTATGGATCACCTGAGAGCTCAACCAAGTCTTGGGTAAAGGATCTAGACACATATTTCTAGTTGCATCAAGTTTCAGAAGTAGAAGCCATAAGAGTAGCAGTGCTACACCTCCAAGGTAAGGCTTATGCCTGGTGGTTATTTGAATCTTCTTCATTGAAAAATGTAAACATATCTACTTATGGAAAGTTCACTAGGAGGTTAGTGAAAAAAATTTGATTCTAAGCCATCTGAAATTTCTATGGGTGAGCAAACTAAGCCCAAGAATTCAGAACCTTTGCATGAGATGGAAGGATCCATGAAGAAAACTCCATTCCAGAACATTGTTGAGGGGGTTAAAGATCTGCTATACGGTTTACCAAGGGCAAAGGCCCCCCTTCAGCAAGAACATCCTTCTCAAGAAGGAGACATAAGGGTTCCTTTTCTAATGAGAGATCAGAGAAATGATATCTTAATAATGAGGCATTCTCCATTGATGAGGAGAACGAAGAAGAAGAGATGGGAAGATCCTCCAGTGTTGTGATAGCAGGAGGAGATCTATTTTTATTGGGAGATGGAGGTGAAGCAATCCCTTCCACTAGGAGGACTCTTGTATCTTTGCAAGAAGCTCCTAAGGATCCTACACATGGAGATAATGAGCAGCATGTGTCTATGATGATAGACAATGAGACAAAACAATGGAGGGAATGTGTTCCAACATTGCATACAGTTTTGGTAACACAAACTATGACAGATCAGTCCTTTGTGATCAAGACTCTTGACACCAAGGATATGTTAAGGAGATGTTGAGTGTTCATGAGGGTGTTCATGAGTGAACTACATCAAGGAGTATCAGCAAGTTTATTGAGAATACGCGAAGGTAGGAGAAGAAGTGCGAGAGGAAGGATCCATGAT